>VYZV01019995.1:411660-441612 GCA_013401275.1 Pandion haliaetus
TCTTGTTCACCCACGCGGGGGTGAATGGGGGGGGGGGGGGAAGGAATATATTAAAAATTAATATCTGGTGGCTGAGACTTCCTATTGTCTTGGATTTTTTTCTTTTTTTTAAATTCTCTCGGGCAATTGCCTCATTCAAATCCTGAAGGACTGCTCCACCTCTAGGTTAGACAATTAAGTGCACATATCTCCAGGCTCTTTGCCTTTTTGCTAAAGAAAAGACTTTAACCCATTCTGTCCGTTGATCAATTGCTTATAAAAAGATAGAGAAACTGAAGGGTGCACAGCAAACTTACAGAAAAAATACAAAATCTTCTCAGGTTTTCTGTACAGTAAGCAAGTACCTACATGGTGACAGAGTTTTCTCCTTTCCTCTCACATTACTAGTAGCCTGGCCATTTTACTCTGAATAGCAAGCAGGGTTAAATAGAGTAGGAGTGGGAAACTGGATGTATTAGTTTAACTGTAGCAAATGGGACCTCTTCAAGGATTCATCTGTTTAAGATGCAAAAGCATCCACAGGGCATTAGGGTGACGTAGACACTTCCATCTTTGCATATTCAGCTTGAGATATCCTATAGAAGTCAGTTTTTTAAAGGTTCCTAATCTTTTCCCTTCTGCCAAATGAGCTCCATAAAGATGTCTCTGGACCCCAAAGTCACTGTAGGGAGCGCAGACCACCATAGCACACCACACACCCTGTGCATAACCAGGCCTTTCCCTTCACAACATATTGACAATAGCATAAAAATGGGTTTTTTTTTAATCCAGGCTGATGTTTAACACAGATGTGTTAAAACCTTGTGGAAATTGCCTGGGAGTTTTTGTTCCTCTTTATTAAAAAAGGTAAACAAACCCTGAGAGGTGTAAGTCGGGTAGCGCCATGCATGACTATTTAATAACAGGGTTTGTGAGGTTGTAATTCCTGTGGTACTGCCCGGCTTCTGCTTGCTATAGGTGGTTAGTTATAGCATCCACAATGCTCCCAGCAGTGGAGCAGAGGGACACAGTGCAGCCTCTTTCTGTTAGACTTTTCCCCTCCCTCAGCCCCCGCTCCCCCTCCTCCCTGGAAGATAAAGAAGCAAATCCCAATTTAGTCATCAAGGTCTGAGACATGCAGTGAATAATTTAATTCCTCATCTTCACACATGGACTCAGCTGTATAAACAAACTCAGTTGTTACTGCAAAGCATACAAATACATTTCCCAATGTTTTTAGGCATGGGATATATTGCTGTAGTTGAAAGACATGAGATGGAAAGAGAGAGGGGTCACAAATGCTTTGCTGGTGAAGCAGCAGCGTGAAAAGCTAGTAAGTTCTAGCTGCCAGACCTCAGGCTGGTGCACCATGAGACACCAAACCAATCCATCGGTGAATAATGTCAGAAGGAACTCTGAGCTGCGTGGCCAAGAGGCACATATGGGACGTGGGGAAATGGTGACGTTTGCCTCCTACAGTTCTTGACACCTTTTTTGACATCTGCTTCGTATAAGCCACCAGACCCCAAAGGGTATGAAATTAGTCAGGTTCATGACACGAATGCATAGCTCAAAGAGCCTGATGGCCACGACACACATGCAGAGGTTTCAGTACGTATGTGAACGCTGCTGGACCCCTGAGTCAGCACAGCCGCAAAGTGGGGTCAGCGTGATATTTATTTTCCTTAGAGAATATGAGACTTAGTATGCAGAGGCTGGCTGATCAGCAAGGACACTCATGTTGTAACTTCACGGCCTGTTGGCTTATTCACCTTTGAAGGTGGATGACTGCAGAAATGCCTTGGCACTTTCCCTTGCCTTAGCGAGGTGGGCTTTGGGCAGAAGCGCTCTGTTGGTGGAGTTCAGTTCATTCCTGGTTGCAGTATTATCTGGGAGGTGTGCACACACACAAATTTGGTTCTAACATGGCCTCTGATGACCCTTTTGTCTGTACGTTGTGATTCATCTGCTATACACTAGTATGTGTATCCTGATGCTGGCTACGTTTACCAGATAGTAAGTACTGTGAATCATCTTCCACCTCCTGCTAAGAAAGCTGCAGTATTAATTGAGGGCACCATCCTGTGTGCAATCATAAATGAGCTGTAAGGAATGACCAGCCCATGGGTATCAGTCAAACAGCGGAATTAAAATTTACACAGGCTAAGTATGTATCTGTAGGTTCTGCTGGGGTTAACTTGCTAGCTCTCATCGTTTTTAAATTTAATCTTTATTCTGGATGCTGTGAGATTCCTTCTTGGCTTGAATTCTGGAGAACAATGTAACCAGAAAGTCAAGATAAGCCAAGGTGTTTGATGCAAAGGGGAGATAGTGTCTCCCTCTATTTTGAGAAGTGGGACTTGGTTCTGATTATCAACCCACCCCGAGGGTCTTGCTGCATGGGTTTGATAAAAATTCATGCATTGAATGCATAATCAAAATAGGGAACTCTGTGATTTTCAGGCTGTGTAGGTCACCTGCTTTCCTGGCTGGGGGCTTCCTTGTGTGGTCTTTCATTGCCTCTTACAAAACATGCCAACTTATTGCCTGGCACGCACCAAGAGAGAAGCTGTGTGTCAACAGTGTTAGCCCAGAAGATCAGGAAGCTTCAATTAAAAGAGTTTATTTGCAGTGTACAAACACGCAGGAACAAATTTCTAAGTAGTAATAAACTAAAGGGACAATGTCACACCCAGAAATAAATCCCATGACTAGATAACACAGTAGCAGATAGGTACAGCATGATAATGGAGGTGTATCTGCAGGAGAGCTGTGCGTCAGGTTGCCTGATTCAATTAGCCTCAGACTGGACGTGTCATGACATCTGGTGGGATGGCACTGTTGGACAGTCACAGCTCAGAGACGGTTCCTCTGCCTGTGTCATTGCTGTGGGGAAGATGTGTCCCACGGTGTCTTTGCAGCCGTGCTGGCCCCAGCACGTACAGCCTGGCTGCAGCTGGCTGTAGGATCAGTGAGCTCCATAGCGTGTCCCACAGTTGGGCCCTTCAGCAGCCAACAATAGGGGACCTCTGGGAGCATCTCACACCTGCCTCTCTGCCTGTGTGTCTCGGCTCCCTTCCAAAGAAACTGGTGAAATCCAAAGCATGGAGTGGGGCTGCAGCCAGGCCCTCATAGGTTTTGTCACCAGCCCTGTAGGTACCACCCGTGGGTATCTCAGGGTGTCTCCCTGAGGTGGGTGACAGTATTTTCCCACTTGCTGCGCTTCGGCAGGGAATCCTTTGTGTCTGGCTGAAAAGCGCTCAGAGGACAAGCCCACTGAAGGTTTAAGATAGGAGTTATCTGTTAATGATGAGACTGGTTAACGTCCCAGGATGTAAAGGTCTGGGACAGGTACGCACTTGAAATCTCTTGTGCTCAGTTAAATTGCTCTGAGCTTTGGGGGTTGAGAAACTGGGCTGGCTCTCTCCTGAGGAGCGTTTCACATTAGTGTCCTGTAATCGCTCTGCAAATAAAACTAGGTGTTTGCATAAGGCTGAGGCCATGGGTGAGGGAATGGGTTAACCCACAGCAGCTCAAGTTGTTCCAGTTTCCAAAAAGCTGTGAATACACGATTCAATTGTAAGGAGCCATTAAGCCCACCCAGCAACAACAGATTTACTCCTGGCTTCCTTGTGGGCCATTTTCTCACACGATGAAACACCTAACCTTTTGGTACACAGCCTGCTCCCTTCTCACACCTCTCGGTGAAGGGTCTCCTTATTGGGTCGCTCCTGCTGCCATGCACTTTGCTCCAAAGTTTTACCTCAAGTTCAGTGTCTCCCTGTGTGTGGCCAGAGCCTTTGCTGTGTATTTCACACAAAAAGGTAAAAGCCACCCACCTAGCTGAACAGCAGATGTCATCTGGTGTTACACGTTCATGGCAAAAAATAAGAGCTGTGTTGCCCAGCATCTCCCTCCAAAATAAGTGTGTATGGTGTAGTCTTTCTTCTGCTCTCTCAAATTGAAGGAAGATGTATGGTTTGCTCTTTACATGTGTATAGGGACAGATAACAGATGTGAGTGGGGTCTCACATCAGTGCTGTGTCGTGTTTGGGCGAGGCCTTCCTTCTCTCTGTGGCCTGGGAGGACAGGGAAACACAGCAACCTGATAGTCATTCACTTACTCTTGGACACCCTCATGTCCTCTGTGCCAAATTTGTCTCTTATTGCCTCAGTTTCCCTGCTCCCCCCAGGCATTACTGCCAGCATGGGAAGGGAGGGCTAAGTTGCTGCGTGTTGCACACTAGTGGCAGCCTCTCCCCACATCCCTTGGTGAGGGCTCCCACCCCTGCCCAGCCCTGCTTCTTCCCAGTGTCTTGCAGGGATCTGCTAACAGCAGTGAGAAAGTTCCTGGTCCAACCCAAAACACTTATTCCCAGGTAATTATTTAGCACCATATCAGCACTTCACAGCCCTGATTTTCCTGACTGAGACAAAACTAATTAAAGGAACAGGCACGCCATAGATTTATTGCCAAATGGGAAAAAACTTAATAAACAGCTGTGACATACTGGTTCGTTAATACCTTCCTCTGTTATGTTTCTCTTTTATTCCCTGAAATGAGATGGGATGGGCAAGAAAGGCTGAAAGCACCTAAAGAAGGGAGGGAATTTACACTGTAGATAAGGAAACCATTCAAAGCAGGTGGGATACTTGCTCTGTAGAGGTAGCTACGCTGAACCAAGGAGGTGCAGTAGCATTCTATTCATGTGGCTCTTGAAGATGCTCAGCCCTGGCCCAGAGGCGACGTAGCAGGCAGATGCACGCATTGCCTTCCCCACTTCTTCCACTTCTTTCTGTGTCCTCTGCCCACCTCTCCCAGGAAGGAGCTGCTTTTTACCCTTAGAGCTAGCACAGAATATAGAGAGGTGGAAAGTGCCAAGAGGCACTAGCGCATGGGGTGTGAGCCCTTGCCACACTGCAGGCTGGCTGGAGCCTGTGACCCGTTTGGCTGGCTCTGAGCGCAAGGTAGCTGGGCCAGGCAGGGGAGCGATCTTTTCCCACACAGGGTGCTGCCCTGAATTTTTTTCCCCTTCCCTCATCCCAGCTGTCATCACCTTCCTCTGCAAAAGATGAACATCTTGTTGTAAGCAGGATTTTGCCCCCCTCCCCCACTAGCAGGCAGGATTGCTGGGTCTCTTCCAAAGGCTCCTGTGCCACATCTGCTCCCTTGGAGGATATTCATTCTTGGGTCAGAGTCCCTCTCCTGCCAGATCATCTATGGAAAGCTGGGATTCCTGATCTCTTCCTGAGGCTGAAGGCTCCTTTTTGAAGGGTCATAATCCCCATATTTGGAGAGCCCAGAATTGTCTCTGCCCACCTAAACCCACCTGTCTGAATCATAGTTTCTGTGGGAGCATTGAGAGGTCTCAGAGACTGATCTCCAAAATCAGAGGAGTGGCTGGCCAGCTCAGAGAGCCCCAAGATGAGCTTACAGACTCATTTGAAAGGCAAATTTTCAGTGTGAGAGGGGTCTCGGTTCATCTCTCTCTCCTTCCAGCTGGTAGTCTCAAGTCAGAGAGAGAACAGGAATACTAGTGTCCAAGGAGGCAGCTGTCTCGGAGATCTTTGACCAACCTTCGCCCCAAGCTGTCTATCCCAGGGCTTCCCTAGCCCCGTGTGTCATGGGTCCATGGTTATGCTTGCCATGTCCTTCTGACATGATAGATATTTTAGTAGTCTATTCAAGGTAGAGCTGTTTCTATGGGGAAAAAACTGTTTTGAACAGTTTCCTTGCCTCTGGTGTTAATGCCCTCCTTTTCAGGTGGGATACTGCTTTCGGGCTTTGTTGCCCATTCCATCATAAGGAAAATTACTCTTGTTTCAGGGAGAAAAAGAGAAACATAAGATTCCTGGTCTCCTGGAGGAGAAAAGGCTGCAAATACTGAATGGAGGCAGGTCATCCCTCCAGCTGCACAGCAGGTTCCTCCTGCAGGTGTGTTTGTAAGGACAGGCAACACATGTGCAGAGATAATATAGAGAGAGAGACTACCCAATGCCTTTCACACAAGTCACACAGCTTAGCAGTTACATGCACGCAGTAGTGTGGGGAAGCTGTGTTTTTCCATAGAGCTTTAGTGGGAGTGGGGGTTAGGAGGTCATTTTGTTCCTGAGAAAGTTGTCCCACACCTGCAATGCTATTAGAGAGATGCCATGAGAGCATGCTTCTCATGGGGAGGGAAGAAGACATGTGCCATAGGTATAATCAGGGGGAAAAGCTCAAGGTGGAGAAGTATAGCTGTTTGGAGAGGGAAGCCAGCTGGATCTTATAATAAGGATCACAAGATAGAGGTAGGTGGGTCCTGAACAAAACACCTGGGAGAAGATTGATGCTGTATATTGAGGCTAGTTGCTTCTGTTTCACTGCTGGAGGCTATTCAGGCTGCTGAGGTTCAAAGACTTGGTCTCTTCTGTCTTTCATTGGAGAAGTTGTTCCTTGTTATAGAGTTTGGAGCAGGAGTCTTCTTTATCTGGTTTGGCTTTTAGTGGAGGAGTTGGGCTTTGGGTTGGAGAACAACGTAATCTCTCAGACAAGGCAATCTGCCTTATTTTATAGACTATGATTAGGACGTCTTCTCTTTTCTTCTGGTACTACAAAGGGAAATGATTAAGTTGTTGACTTGACCTCTGTGCTGAAAAGATACTGAGGAGTAGCAGGGAGGAAATGGTCGCTACTAAACCAAGCTGTTAATGATAACTGTGGGATCTACATGTATGGGCCAGTAGGGTACCCCTGTAGTCATCTCTGGCTGGCCAACAGTAACCAGATCTCAGTTAGAGTTTGAGGCAAGTTAAATGTGGAAAATTTCTAGCTTGTATTATGCAGGGGATCAGAGTAGGTTATGATAGTTTATAGTAATGCTTCTCTCTAGTCTTGAAATCTGGTCTCACAGTTGTTAATTACTAGGTGGTCTTGGTCAAAATTAAAAAGGTTGTGTTATTTTCAAGCCCTCCAAGAAAGAGAGTAAAGGAACATAAAACTTGTGAGACATTGAGCAAAACAGTTGAGATGACGCATCTAATGTGCTTATACTCATCCTCTCCATTTACTGATGTAGACAAATATAAAAAAGTCTGAAAAAATAGATATGCATACTAGCATTAGTCTTCCCTTGGATTTTTTTCAAGGATCCCAGGTTTCTAGGAGGGAGGCAGAAAACCTCCAAAGAAACCTTTTTGGCTGCCACTAATGAAGTTCTTAAAATCATTAAAATCCCCAGTTATTGCTAAGACAGGTGAAAGTTAAAAATTAACATCAACACTGAGTGTGCCAAACATGGCTAGTCTAGGGTTTCTGGAGCACTAACACTTGCCTGTTGGCCTTTCTCACTGGACCGTGACTGCTCCTTGAGTTATTCTGTGCAATGTGTTGATGCTTTTCTGAGGAGACAGAGGTATGCAGCTGCCGCTTCTTTAAAAAGTGCAGGGAGGACCTATCCTGGACAGAAAGCGATCTGCCTCTGGGGGGGGAATCCTCAGCAGGTGGAAGGCTTCATACACCATCTGAGAAGAGGTAAGCACTCGTGTTTGGGCCAGTTCCTGGTTGCTTGGTATTTCAGGTGGTGACTTGTGCCAGAGCAAAGCCTGACCAACCAGGATGATGCTGCTACTGCACTGAGCAGTGCTACATGGCCACGTGAGCAATGTTCTTACCCTGTAGTTTAGAGATCAGAAAGACACATTCCCATGTTTATTCACACAGGCCTTGCTTGCTGTGCAATACAGGAGCTCTTCAGGGAAGATTGTTTCGGTGGTTGGTTGTTGCCAACTCCCAAGTGCTTGAGTTATCGGGTATTAAATAATTTGAATGAACAATAACACAAGTATCAGAAGTCAAGTGGATGCCAGGAAAAAGAAGCTGTGAATTTGTACCATCTGTCCCTGGAAATAGGGAATACTAGGGACAGTTACAAAACCACGTACATAAATCCTAGTTTACTCCAAGGAAAATTTTTGATCTTTTATGGACTTCAGCACATATGCACAACAAGATGAAAATGAGTTTTGCTTCAGCATGCAGTGCTTACTGCACTGTGCAGAGACAGATTATTCTGAAAGGAGAGCAGAAATCTGACCAAATCGACACAATTATTTCCCAATACTTTTTTTTTTTTTTTTAACCACGTTCTTTTCAAATAGTGGAATTGTTCGGTTACACTCAGGTGCAAACTGCTGCTGGTCAGGGACTGTATTGGTTAAACTTTTAACAAATATTACCACCTGCTGGGCATGACGCAGCAGTGCAGCTCCTAACCATTTATTCCAGCAAGTAATGAAGCTCTTCCCTGCCCGAGCAAGGCATTAGGTCTCCTAGCTTGGAAACTTTTCTGAGTTTTCTACCAAAGATAGATCTGTTGGCTTGATCAGTCCAGCAAAAACTGGAGATTTGCGTCTTCGGGTGAACTTAGCACGGAGGGACCTTGGTTTGTGTTTTGGTTTGTATTTTCAGGCTTAGAAACCCTGCCCGTGCAGGATTTACACAAAAGGTGTTTATCACTTACTTCTCAGCACGTTTTGCTACATAAAAATGTATGGAATACATGGTACCCGGGGTGTTGAGCCAACAGGTGATCCTACAGCCTGGCTTGAGCAGGGAAAGCTGTTGTCTCATCCCACTGGAGCTACTAGTGCTGCTTGGGATGCAGTGGTAGGGTGAGCTTCCGCCATGGGACACCTACCACCAGTTCAGCCAGTGCCACACATGGTCAGGCTTGGCCACTGATCAGAGCTGGTTAAAAACACACTAAAATTCAGTTCTTTTCCTCTTCCTCCCTCTCCTAGGCTAGAATTGGGGGAAATACTGTACTTTTCAGGCTGGTTTAGCAACTAGGGCTGCAAGACTGGGATGCAGAGATTAAATATTCCTTTATAAATCTCCCAGAGGCTTTCAGTCCTCTTGTGGACATCTGGTTTCTCAGTCACTGGTTGGTGAGCAAGCAGGATATTGGTGCTTTGATCATTCCCTCCGCAAAGCAGAGCTGGTTGATACCCATGGCTCTACAGCTATTATCAGTTTATAAGTAATTTTTTGTATTGTGGTTGATTTCCCCACCTTCTTTGTGTTGTGGCTTCCTCTGGACTGGTCTAAGCCCAAGCCAAAAGGGTGGTGGGAGTAACAGTTGCCTTCCCCCTTGGACTAAAGGGAGTTGCTGAATGCTCATTTGTTTAGTAATATTTGCCATAACAGAGTTTGGTGCTCAAAAGATGGACCTACAAGACCTGGCTGACCTAGAGAGGCTTTGCTGGGACTCCAGGGGCAAGTGGATGCCAGGACACTCTGTGACATCTATTTTGAGGGAACAGCAGCAGCAGCCTACAGCTAAGAGAGGATAGGGAGGGAAAAGCAAGGCAAGAGCTTCAGGGAAACGGCCTGACAGGGTGTGGGTGTCTTTCATTCATTTGGTTCTTGATTTGTCAAACATCAGGCCTTTGCACTTACTTGGGTGCAACAGCATCTGCTTGCAAGGAGACAGCATTTCCAAATCTAATTTTATGCTCCTGATTGGAAGAGCCCCCCCAGTGTTATGAGTTTAGGCTGACTGATGGCTCCAGCCGTGACAGGAGAGGGCAGCAAGAAACTACTCAGGGCTCCAGCAGGTCTGGCAGCCCCTTAACCTCTGTGCTACTCCAGGTACTTGGTTTCTGCTTTTCCTCAGTGTGCTCTTCCTTGCGCAGTGATTTTGTGTGAATGCATTGCCTCTGGTGACTTGTGTTTACCAGCAGCTACACCGCAATAGTACAGACAGAAAAGGTGGGATCTTCTGTATGAGCATCTGTCTTTCAAGGAACAGTGCCTCTGGCAAGATTATCAAGCCTATTTCAGGGATATTAAATTTTTTCCTCTCTTTCCCATCAATAGTTTTTTTTAAATGATAGCTGTTTTTGAAAGATACATAGGAGGCTTTCCTGGTTTTATAAGGATACTAGCTGAAAGCAAGTTTTAGAGCACTCATAAGCCTCATTTTCCACAAAATTGCATGAAGCCTCATGTTTAAGAACACCAGAAACAGCTCCTGGCCCAAACCAATACTTCACAGAGCAATTGCATATATTTTTTCCTCCTTATCCACAAAGATTGTCTTACCTGACCTGAAGAGCCCAGACCAAGCAGCCTCCCCACCATGCAGGGCTCCCTCCCAGTGTGCCCACCAAGCATCAGGTTGATTATGTTTGGTAACCTGAATGGCTATAAAGCCCCTCCAGGTGTAGAAGAGGCATGATGGGCAGAAAAGCTGCCAAATTTGGGGGCTGACATCTGGGAGCCTTGAGGAGCCGTTTTATTTATGTGCTTTGGATCAGAGTAAGTGAATTTTGACCATTTCCATTGTGCTGGGGGTACTGTCCCCTGTGAAGAAGCCAGGTGGTGTGACCCCATGTCTGCCTGTCCCTCCAGTGCCCTGGCCCAGCAGCAGTCCTCCGGCTGCCTGGAGCAATTCCTCCTGGCCTTGTGAAGCAATCCTGCTTCCGAGTGCCCTCCTGTCCTCCTCTGCCACCACATTATAAGATATTTTTCCACCTCTAGAGGACACTGTGGCCTGCCACACGCTCGCTCCTCCACAGTGCTTGCGAGGCAGCAGTCCCGTTCAGTGGCTGCCTGGCAGAGGTGGCACAAGCCAGTGGTGGTCCCATCACGCCTAGGTTGGGAAGGGGCTGGGCAGTTGTGCAGGATTGAGTGGCTGTCAGGGGCACTTGTCCCTCTTTGCCTGCTCTGTCCATCGTTCTACAAACCCACCAGGCCCTGCTGGCTTCTGGGCCTGGCCAGGATGAGGCAGGGACTCAGAAGCACTTTGTAGGTGTGGGAGGACATTTTCTTGCTCTCAGCACTCATCTGTCCAGAGGCCCTCTAGATTTTGCCTTTTCAGTCCACTGTGGGGATTTCCTTCCTTCTGGGTCTCCGATTTGGACTCCACTGCTGTTCCCCCCACCCATGATAGCTGGCAGACAGGGAGCTGTTGCTGATCACAAGCCCAGGGTGGTCTTCTCTTTTCCTGTAGGGCTGCACTGGCTTTCATCTGCTTTCTTACCTGTTCACAAGCCTTGCTGACTTAGACTTGTCCTTTTTTTTTTTTTCTTTCTTTCTTTTCCTCCCTGTTGGCTCATTCTGGTATTTTGAATTACAGTAGGGGAACTTCTTAGAAATTTGCTAAAAAGATGCCTTTTTCTGTTCAAGGGACTTACAGAGTACATAAGCAAAACAAATTTTTAAAAGTAGTGGTGGTTGATCAAGAGGTGGTTGTTAACCTGGAAGCAGACAGTTAAGTGTGTGATCATAAAGCAGCGGCAATGCTGCTAGGGTGCTGGGGAGATGCCATACAGCTCCAAGTTGTTTACGCCATAGCAGTCCTGGAGCCACATCGTTCCTCCTTGTAAGCTCCTTCCAGATTGCACACAACGGCTCGTTTTGCCAGACTCCTCTAAAGCACTCATCAGCAGAGCCAAACTGTGATGTTCTGTGCTGGGCATGTAGGGGTGCAACTGGGGAGGTCTCTCGGTCATGGTGATAGGCTGGCAGCAGTTTTGGAAATAATGGTGGTCCCCTCTCAGCATGTGTATAAGTAATGTTAGATGCCCAGTACTGTTTTTAAGTCTTGTGGTACTCCTCGCAGGTGAGGAAATATCCTGGCTTTTTGAATCTGAAGACGGGCAAAGCTAACAGTAAAGTTATTTCATTTTAATTGAATCAGAAATAAGGCCTTTTGAGGGGAGAAGGATTTCTGTTCCATACCAAAGTTTGGCCATGGTTTGTGCATGCGTGGACGAACAAGGGCTGAGCTCTTCCCAGAAACTCTGTCCTTCCCTTGAAGTGCATCTCCAGCTTTAAGACAAATCTGAACTATTTCAGGTTTTTTCCAGAGTTTCACAAAGTGAAACACAAATACAAAGTGAGATCACAAATACATTGGAACCTGCCACTGAGAGCAAAACCAGGCAAGAGATACCAAAGAATCAATCATGATAGGACCCCAGGTTGCTACTGAATTTTGGATTCTGCATATTGGTGACAGGCTGTGGGTTGCAGAGCAGCAAAGCAGATGGTGGGGGTGGCAGAGCATGCAGGGGAATTATTTTTTTACATGCAATGATTTTTTTACATGCAAATGAGGATGAAAATTTTCCTCAGATTATCTAGTTTTGATTTTTTGAGAGAAACTGGGGGGTGGGGGAGTGGAAAGCAATGGCTTCCTGTGCAAACAAGCTTTTTATAATTGCCAAAGTTGGGCACATCCTTGATTTCCAAGCATTTTGTGAGGAGCAGCAGTGTAAAAACTATGCAAGTGGTAAACCTGGGCACAAGATAACAGTGGTAAAGGCAGAAACTGAAAGCTCCTGCTTTGACACCACAGAAACCATCTGCAGAAGTGCTGTGGAGCAGGAAGAGATGGGGTCACTGTTTCCTACCAAATGCAGGCACTCCAGATGCATTAGTGTGCCATCATAGGTATATCCAATTTTCCAATGCTACTTTGCTACCCTGTGCCCATGATCCACCTCCCCTCTGCCACGGAGGTGGACGTGGTGTGGCAGCAGCAGCCTCGGTGTGTAATGCAGGCACTGACCTTTCCCACAAATGCTTTTCTCTGCAGCTCTTGGGACATCTGCTGGCCCGGGAGAGTCTTGAAACAATGTGGGTTTCCTGACCCTCTGTGTGGTTTTTCCTCTTATAGGAAAATATATGCTAGAATATCTGCACTGTTTTCCAGTTGCTTTGTCCTAGCGTTAGCACATGTGTGTTATGCCTGCAAGGGAGCCTGTAACGGTGCAAAGTCACAGTGAAAATAAGATGATTTAGAGGGAGATACATAGGGACAAGCTATCTTGCTTCAGAGCAATGTCCCGTGTGGAGGGAGGTTTCTGCACAGTAGGAGTTTACCTGGCTGTGCTTCTCACATGAGTTGGGCAGGTTTCTCTCAAAAGTGGGTCTCCTCAGAGTTGGTTTGGTTTTTTTATCTCTCTTCCCTTGCCGCTCTCTGCACTTGTACCACACCCCATCCAATACCACTTGTAGTCTAACCTGCTGCAGGCCATCGCTTTCCACCCACATCTTTTCCTGAGCTCAATAACTTATTCGATGAAACCATATCTCTGCGACAGGCATCAGGTTTGAAAACTGTACTGGCAGAGCTATTGCTTTGCTTGTTAGCCCATGCCCATCACAGGATACCCTGTGTTGGCCTGACTTCAGTGCCACAGGTAATTTTTCTACTGCTGTTCATCTCATTTTCTTAGACTGTTTTCCTCCTGTGAAGACACACTTGTTCTGTAATCTAGTCACTTCTTACTGAACTAAGCAAATGAAATACTTTAAATGCCACTATAAGGCAGCTTCTGCAGCTGCTGAATCACATTTGTGTGTTGTGGTTTTTTTACACCCTCTCCAATTTTTCAATATACTTTTTGTAAATGTAAACCAGGACTGGACAAAACATTTCAGTATTTGGTCTTGCCAAAACTGTGTACAGAGTTAAAATCATGATAGGATATTTTTTAATTGTTTTAAAACCCCACAGTCTATGAATGGTAATATTTAGCATTCTTTCTTAATATGGTTCCTTCTGCTACCTCAAATATACTGACTAAATCCTTTCCTCTAAAACATTACTGTCTGAGGTTTCATTAAAGCTGTGAAGAATGTGTGTGAAAACGGTTCTGGTAAGTGATTGTTCATGGGAGCTGGGAATTGTCACTGTTTACATTTTTCAAATTTCCCTGAAAGGTTTGATGTGTGGAATGGTGATCTTTATTTTCTACAGGAGCCAGCTGAGTCAAGCGGCTGTGGGGAGGAGGAGGAGGGGCAGGGTGGAGTTTTAGGACAGGTTTCTCTAAAACTGCAAGAGGGCATATTTTTAAATGCAGACAATTGTCCATGTGCTGGTGCTCCCCAGCACGAACAGATGGAGGTTAAAACCCAGCCACGCTGTTTCTTTGTGGCTGCTGTCTTGCAGGGCATCCTCTGGCTGCCGTTTGATTGACTGGGAAGAAGCAGGATTTCGTGTTCACTACTACAAGCTCATTCATTTGGTAACACTATCTGTGATCCTCTTTGAAATCCCCAAAGCAACTGTTAATAGCTGGGTCCCAGGAAAAGCGATACGGCAGGGCCAGCCCATGGGGAGGCCAGTTGCCTAGCATTGCACTCGGTGTTGTGAAACAGTTGGTTGAGCCATCAGACTTGCTCAGTTAAATGAATTAAGTAATCGCACAGCCCTGCAGAGAATATTAGTGAGGAATTTCCATATTGCAGCTCTTGATATTCCCGCCTCGCAGCCCTGTTACCACAAATACAAGGCTTTGGCTGAGCAGGCAGTAATTTGATATTAAATGAGGTTCTTATTAAGCAGATGCAATGAAATGGGGCAGAGTTTTATGTTGCATTAGTCAACTAAATGCTTTTTATTAGCATTCATTAGGATGAGGGATAACTGAGTGTAGGGTATTCTTTAGCCAAAGATTGACCCTTTGGAAGGAGGGTAATTAAGCAGCTAAGAGCTTGGGAATAGGAGCTAGGCCACACACGGCAAATGTACAGCAACTTGCTTGCTCTCTCTTCTGGGAACCGCCTCTGCAAAAGAGGTTGCGAGGAAACTTGGGGGATGGCCTGCTCTGCCTGGGGATGAAACTCCTCCTTGTCTCGTTCTCCAGGTGTTAATTTGACAAATCACAAAGGCCTCTTGGAAAGTAAACCATTCGCGCAGGCACACGTTGCTCTTTCTTTCAGAATGAGTGTATCGGGCCGTCAGCCATGGAAATAATGTTTTGGGGTTGGGTTTTTTGGTTTTTTTTTTTTGGATCATGGAGCTTCTTAGGAAAGGTGGTATAAAAGGAGGTAAAAGGTCTGACTCTTAATTCTGGCCCATTAACAAATGTGAACAAACATACATTTCTGTCAAAGTTGGCTCCACCAAGGTGGCAATGACCATGTCAATAGCTTCCCCCCAGGGATGCCTGTACTCCATCAGGGAAATGGAGCCAAGAACTGGTGGAAAAGCCACCCAGAAATCACAGGTGCCTCTCTGCCAGCCCAGGCTGGTTTTATAACAGTAAGCTGTGGACTGTGTTATCCAGCTAGCTTTTGTCTTGTTTATGTTTCTCTGTGTTAAGCTTTGTCTCCATCTCTCCTTAGCCTGTGCACCATGATCAATGAATTGTTCTGCCTCCTCTCCGCATACTTTTATCCCTCATTATTAGATGCCTTAGGCCTTTTACGCATGAGGTACTTTGTCAAGCTGGTTTTTTTTTTGTCTTGGTTTTCTATCATCTGTCAGGGTTCAGCAAAAAGGATAGTGATAATTTTATGAGAATCCCCAATGACTGGCATGCAAGTGAATTTGTGGTGGGTGGCTTGTGTCTTGTTTGCAGTGACCTGAGAACTCATGCCCTCTGGCCTGGACTTGCTCTGGTCCTTTTGAATTTGAAAACATCCCTGAAGCCTGGTTGGTTTGGAGGGTATGGAATTTGGCCAATGCTGAGACCTTGACAAAGCTCCCCTCCTAAATAAAGGTGGTGATAAGTGATCATTGTAAGTTCTTGTTAGTCCTGATGAAGATTCAGGAGTACATACTAGTGGTGGCCCTCTGTCTAGACGACTCCCTAGCTCTGTGAAGCCAGTCCACAAGTTGACATGAGGGTCTTCAGTTTCTCCAAAACTGAAGCATGGGTTCTACCTGTGACGTGAGACTAGGTAATCCAGGTCAGGGATCTGGGTATATTCCTCTCTTAAAAAAGGAAGGATGAAGGTTTTGAGTAGAGCAAACTGCACTAACAAGCTGTCAGGTCCGCCTGTAACATTGATTCTTGCAACAGCAACCGCAAGGCAGTTGTCACTGTGGGGGAGGAGAGGAGTAAGGGAAGTAGCTGCCTGCATCTCACCAGCTGGTGTGTGTGAAGCTGGAGGTAGACCTGGCTCTCCCACTGCAGCCATCGTGCTGCTTGGCCCTCCAGCTGTGTGTGTAGGACTGGCTGTGTCTTTGTCTGGCACCACATATGCAGACACAGAACTGGGCACACAGATGTGAAGACTATTTCCTTGAGGGAAAAGGTTTCTTTTTTTTTTTTTTTTGTTCTAATTTACTAATGAAAATCAAACCTGACTGTACTCACAGGGGCAGCTTAGAGCATGCACGAAGATCTAAGGTAGGCATGAGAGGGGCAATGGACCAAGATCAAGCATGGAAACCTAAATTTTCAGAGGTAAATTACTAAAACCATACAGTTTGCTGGCTGCAAAGGTTTTCTTAGATTGAGGTAGTCTTTTAATTTTGGCAGATGCAAGGAGCAGTCCAGCATTTCCTTTATATTCCTGTTCAGCACTTGTTCTTCTAGCAAGCCCTGACTTGATAATCTCCAAGTATCATTGTTAGCAGTTGTCTTTGCTTTGTTAATTTAATCCAAAACAAGGGGTTTCCTATTGGATATTCTTGTTTAAGCTGCATTGCTCGGCTTCTCATTGGTGGCAGGTGGTCAGCTGTTTTCATTTTGGTCAATATAACTCTCAGGATCAAAGGAGGTACTTGAAGCCACTGAGGTTTCCAAAGGGAAAGGAGCAGAACGGTAGTAGATGAACCTGGAAGGACAATCTTGGAAAACAAAGTGGAATTTTTTTTTTTTTTTTTTTTTTTTAAATTTATGAGGCCATGGAGCTTTTGTAGGTGTTGTGTATTCCTATGAAACTTGGTCATATGGTTTCTATCTTATAGTTAATTCAGTGAGGAATGTTTCAATGCAATGTTCATTTATGCGCATCTCTGTGAAGCTTTAGGCAGATTCCTTGATTGTACCTGCCTGAGGCCTCTGATTCCCTGTCCTCCTCATGTTCATTGTGTATAAAATCCCTAGAGTGAGAGGTTAAGGTTTGTTTTCCCCAGTTATACATGCCAATGAATATTTGACTCTGAAAGTTCATGGAGAGTGAATGCCAAAGGGTCAGGAGCACATCTGAACTGAATTCAGTCTTAAAGGTGAATGGTTATCCATGGAAATAAGTTTGTGGTATTTGCCCAGCTCCTGAAAAAAAAAAAAAAAAAAGCCTTCTTAAATTCATCATTAATTAGCTTTTTAATATTTCTCTTTCTGCCTGTGATTGCCCTACTGCCTTTCTCCTTGGTACCACAGCTAAAAGTTTATCCTCTTCTGTGACAGTGGTGCTAAAATACTGAGGTGACAAAACTGGACAGCCCTTGGTTTTCCACTTTCAAGTGCTCTCTGTGGGTAGTGTAGCCTGTGGTGTTCACTGTTTTGATAGCTGCTAGGTCACATTACCTGTCTATCCTCTGGCATTGTAGTAGTAACCTGGCAGGTCAGCTATTTCAATGCTATTTCCCTTTGCTACCTGGCACCAGCCATAGAGCATTTTTATATACTGAATTATTTATGGACTCATAATTATTTAGCATCAATATGTCAACGTTACAATGCCCCTGTTGGCCATAAAGGAGCAAAATCTTTCTTTAATTAAAATTACATGGTCCGTGTCAACTTTCCTTGGACCCAACCTTTTAAAACTGAGTTGGGAGTTTGAATTCCAAACTAAATACCTGTGTTTTAAGCAAAGACTAAATACAGAGCTTTCTTTCAGTGAGACTTGTCTTGGAAGCCAATAATTTTATGTGTTTTAGGGAGGTTTATGTTATACTGGGGAGTTTACAATGGACTTCATTGAACTGTAGACCACAGTGGCAGTATTTTTTTTATAAGCAGCTTCTAATAAGGAGGAAGCAGCGTATAATTCAGACTGTCAGTGTTCCTGTCTAAAGACAAAAGCTTAAGAGATGCCTCAATGATGGGTTGAAAAACTGCTGAATCTTGAAAGCAAGCTGGTAATAAAGGTAGTAGGCTAGTTTGTTTTAACTAATGCACAGCTGTCCTTTTTGAAAAAATATTGCATCATTTGACATTGTAGAAATATACTGAACCACCATATAATTTAATTACACGACCACCCTGCAAGTTCCATGAGCCAAACTCAATCCTGGCATAAGCGGGTGCAATTCCCAGAGGGATTTTCACCCGCTTATGCCAAAGCTAAATTTGATCCAGTGTTTTTTTTCCCTTTTCCCTGAGAGCTTGAAGGTATGGAGATCCACTTCATACTCTGCTGTACTTGGAGCTATTAGCTTTTTTCCACACACAGAGCAACTCTATACTTGACGCTGGACTGACTTTTTTTATAGTTTTCAGGAGAAAAACAAACAAAATAATCTCTTGAATGCAGTATACAAAGGTAGTTGTTAAGTATTTAAGGTTATCATAATCAGAAAGCAAACTCCATCATTTTCTAAGTCACATCTGCCACGGAAACAACATCCAATAGAGACAGTGCTGGCCCTTTGTAGAGAGGGACCAGAAGAGATCAACCATCTGTTGTTATATGTTTAACAAGATGGCTCACTTGATGACATGCCTGTGATACACAGCTTTCCAGCTGAAGCTTAGAGAAGTAATTAAGTCTGTATTTGTTTAGGATCTTTGCTTTATTCAAGGTGTAAGGCTGCCACTCTCACTGGAAACCGGCCTTCACTTCTTGAGCAGTCTCCTTTGACAGGAAAAAAAAAAATCCCTAAGAAACTTCCCACATGCTCTGTGTATGTGCCATACAGTTCCCCCAGTGATTTTTTTTTTTCCTACCTTGTTATGCCTGCAGGTTAACTGGATGCTTAAGACTCCTGTTAAAGAAATCTAGAGGGCTTCTTTCTACATGGAGAAAAAGACATCTCAGAATGAATAAGAATGATAAAATCTTTGGGAGATGGGTCTGCTGAAGGAGAATGCTTTTACTGGCTTTCTTTTAAACTAAAAACATCTACCTACCTAAGTTTAACCGCTTGCTGTACGCATGTGAATGTGTGCAGTCCCATAGAGACCAGGGGTGGCATGGAGCACTGTAGAAGGTGCAGAGAAGTTGATTCAATGTTTTCAGTCTTGCAGGACATCTTGGATAGCTTTGGCTCGCTCTGATCAGCCACAGCGAGACAGCATGTGTATGCCAGGCAGAAGGACGTAACCCTGACTTTCTCATTTCCAGATTTTTATTGTAAACATTTGACCGAGATGGAAATCCAGCAAGACTTTACATATAATGTCTTCTGAGAGCAACAGCTAGTGTCAGGAGAAGCCTTGTTCTTTCCAAACACTGAGAAACAGGAATCACTACTGAGTACAGAGGCAATGAAAGGCAAAAAACACATCAAACGAGTACCCAAAGTTTATAAAATAGGCACGTAGTCATGGCCTTCCTACAGTTACACAGACATATGCACGCACACATCAGCCCTTAACTTCAACACGAGTTGCTCACATGTGTCTCTGGACAGATCTTGTCCCTAAACTGATTTATGTCCAAAGGAAACTTGGGCTCCAATTCAGGTTCAAATCAGGTTCAGCGTGGAAAATCCTGAACTTGGAGCCAGACCCTAAAGCAGCCCTTCAAAGAGGCAAACAAACAGATCAGACCAGCTTTTCTCCCTAGCTAGAGCTCTCTAGCCTCGTGCTTGGGTCTAGCACACCCTTCTGCCTCCCTCCTAACTGAAATACAATTATTTTTAAAGGGATCTTTATTCCACCCAGGAGAATACAGTGCAGGCAATTGGCTAGCGATGGTGCCTTGGAGCTCAGCCACCTGGGGCAAGTGTGAGACTGCACATGGAGGGAAAAGGAGAAAGCAGCAAGTGACAGAGAGACCCTTTTACTGCAAGAGCCTGGGAGATTCATCCCAGAGACTCCCAGAGGTTTAAATCTCCTCTGGTTAAAGGGGCCAATACCGTGTTGTTTTTACTGAATATGCTGCTGTTGCTGGTTAATTTGGGGGTGGTTTTTGTTTGTTTTGTTTTGCTATTTTTAACACAAGTAGATGTCATCATGCACTTATTTCAGTATTGCCTGTCCTGCTAACAGTGGGGAATGAACTTCTGTGATGATTGCGCATGACTGGGCAAAGATTGGACTTTGGGAAAAAAAGGTCAAACAAATGTGACCTGTCCTTTTCCTGACAAAACAATGAAGGATCTTAGATTAGATTTATCTGCTTCTCTTCCTAGACCATGTTGCTCACACTCAGTGAAAACTGTTAGGTAACCAAATTAAAATATACTATGCTTTTACAGTCAAGAGCATCCAGTTAAAATTCATCCTACCACAAATTCCAGCCCAATCCGTTTAGGGATGGGCCAGCTGAATAAATATAAGCTGCAGTACAGCCAATTGCCTGTCACTGAGGAGTCATGTCCATCTCATATCCAGGTTCACTGGTACCTTCACTTTGATTTGAAGCCCACCCTGTTCCAGCACAGCCACCAGGCTGATATCCACCCCAGGCTATCAGCAAGCACAATCTCATTTTGGAAAATACATTTTCATATTTATCAAGCAAAACCTTGCAAGACTTCCATTCAACCATTTGGTTTTGTTTTCTTTCCTTTGGCTTATAGGTGCTGTTCAGACTGAAAAATACTTCTGGAAACTCAACCAGAGACCTGTCTTCTCACCAGATTTAGATTTCTAAGCAAATGCAGAAGTGTATCTCATTTGGAAGCATATCCCTCCTGTGCTTCTGAATACAGGTAGAATCAATGTAGCTAATGATTTCCAAACACTTGCACCCCACAAAACTGACCTGTTTTTGAAAGAGCAACCACCTATAACACCTACTTGGCAACAGGACTTGAAGGATTTCCAGTAGCCAAGCTGTACTTTTCCCAGCTGCCTACCAATGCCATGGAGCAAGTCTTTGTTGAAGATCACTCTCATCAAACGTATTCATGTTTTTTAAAAGGTTCTCAATCCATCTGTGAGAAGTATATGAGCAGCTTGACTACATATTACTCCCAAATTTTTCCTGTCATCTCACAGAGGCATTTTACATCAACTGGTTTAATGGGTTTCCATGTTTCTATACTCTTACTTTAGCTACACTCTGAGCACCACCTATTATACAGTAGTGCATCCAGGTGTATCCTAAATAGCTGGAATTTTAAATTTTGCACTTATCTCACTCTATACTTTCTCAATTTCAAGGGCAAGGTGACCATTAAACATTATTTTGAAGCTAGTTTACTTTTGCTCCCTGTTCTTTTGGAAAATTTCTTTTTTTTTTTTCTCTCTCTGCTCACCCTACAAATAAAGCCCAGGAGTTTAATGAGGGAAAACAAGCATATAAGTGTATATTCTGTGCATTAGATAGTACCATTGTAATCCATCCCAAGAAAGGGTCATCTTATTGTTGTGTTTCTACAGGTCCCACTCTGCTCTCTTTTCTCTGCTGGGGACTAACATAGTTGTGCTTCTTGCTGTGTACTGGCTTGGGCCAGAGTTGTAACCTTTCCATTCACATTTTTGCAACTTCTACTCTTGAGCAAATTTCACGGTTTTGCATATGACTCTGTCTATCATCCCTGAGTACTCACTGTCATGAAGTAAGTGAAGATGTGAGATCAAGGAGAATACTAAAAACTTCACATGGATAAGTGATGGTTTGAAAATGTGCTTGTTTCTTGCAGATTTACTGCCTGGCTTCATTATCACTACCACACTTCCTTTTTCTGTTTCCTGTTTTGAGCCTTGCTTGTCGCATCATTTTGAATCAACACCACAGGTTTCTGGGGAACAAGGTGCTAAGTTAACACAGCACCTTTTTGAGCATTCAGAAAATGCCAGTCATCAGAATTTCCCATTCATTTTTTTTAGATTCAGGCCAAGTGACCTGACTGCAGTATCTGTGTGCTTCAGTCTCTGAAGGTGATAGAGTCAGGGGAAAGCTTGTTTTCTCCCTGACTTGGGCATGGACCTTTCTTCAGAGAGATACTGCCAGCAAGATGCTGCTGTGTGGGATTGATTTGTGATGCTGGCATTCACCTGTCAGGAATGATGACAGATCCATCAGCTTGTTTTATTTTAGCCATTAACAGGGAGAGCAGCTTCTTTAAATAGCCCTAAAGTAGCAAGTATAACTATTACCTAAATCAAAAGCAATTGCCTAACTGTTTCTCTATTTATACAGCTGGAATACTTTTAACTTAGTATCAGTGCTGCATAGCTGTATAATTAGCAAGCTTCATCTTTAATAGATATGTTAGAGGGAATGACTTGGTGAAAATATTAAGGAAAACTCAAGCTGCTGAGTTGTACGAGATCTTCATTAACTTCATTGTGTTTAGCTCTCGGTGTCTTCAGCTGTAAAATGTTTGTCTGTTGCCAAGATCATGCTGATTATCCTGGGACTTTGTCTATGGGCTGCCTTTTACTGTTGTGGTTGGATTCACCTAAAATCAGAGTTCTGCCAAGGCTGATGCTGTCCAAAATTGTAAGGAGGTGTTACCCTTTCTCCAAAGTGCTCATAGTCCAAATATTTGGCGTGGAAATGAGAGGTAAAGTGACCTTCTGCAGGTAATACTCAGCTAAAAGCAGGGCTGGGATGAAAGCTGTAGCCTCCTGACTCCCAGTCCTGTGTCCTATCTGTTTGCATAATCACCTTTTAAGTCAGCATACTGACTCTGTTTCTTGAGGACTACTGCAAGGAAGGCCAAGTGTTCAAATAAAAACAGCTCGTTCCCATTTAAAAGCTGGGGGAAGAGAGGAAATGAAGTCTCAGGCATTTGCAGCCAACCCCTGGGAAGTCCTGGGCAACATGGAGAAAAGGGATCTAGAAGCTGGTTCTAGTCTGTATTGTGAGACATCCTCTGCCAAAAGTGGCCCCGCTGCAGTCTTCTGGTAGCTGCCCACACATGGTGCAAAGCTGTCTTTGCCTGCTAGAGACATCAGCCCAGAAACATGTGCGGCTGCAGGCGACGGGAGCTCCTGGCGTTGCTTTGAGTCTTAAATATTTAACCAGGGCACTGCTCTGCCTATCGCACACTGCCTGAGCAGTTCAGAGGGGCTGGACCTGCAAATTGGTTCGTAAAGCAGAAGAGGTTTTCAAAAGCACCAAGGGGCACTTAAGCAGTTACCTTTCTGCAACACCTTTGAAAATCTTTTAACAAAGGCACAAGCAGAGTTTCAGTTTGGAGCCTGCCCCCTGTTCAGCAGCAAAGGGCGTTTGCTAAAAAGCCACCCACCATTTTAGACACGATGCTGCAACCTCTCAACTCAGTGAATAATGTTTAACAGCATGAATTTTATTATTTTGGCTTTTAAGGTCCTACAGGGCTCCAAGTTCATAGACAAAACCTCCCAAAATACCCAGTGAAAGTGCAAAACCAGAATTATCTTTGCATCCAGTGCGCCCCTGAAATTTACTGGCTGTTTATATTGTTAACTGCTACTGCTGGGAGGAGTCCTATAAATAACCCTGACAATGTGTGGGGTTTAGGGAGAAAAGTATTGCATGAATAATGATCCATTTGTAGCCTAGAGGCTATGCGAGATCTTTGTGTGCTATTTCTTACTGTGTTTATTCAGGAGAAACTACCTCCAAGAACTGGGTATGAGAAAGCAGAGTATGTTCTCATTAATGTTAAGATGAGGGGTGGTCAAGCTTTTTGTTCTGTAGACAAGGGCTGAATGTAAATAAATCTGGGCCAGCACGCTTCAGTCCCAAACCCGGGAAGATTATTTGTGGCACATGTGTCATTTTGGAGGAATACAGGAGAGCTACACCAATTTCTCCATATACAGTAGAACCTTCACTCCAGCAGCCCACATGCTTTCCTGAAATAGTCCCGCGAGGTTTTGATTATAATTCTTGCGTGACTTCTGGTTAAAGGCTAGCTTGTCAACATGACCAGGCCACCTCAAACAGATCTTACTGTATTTTTTTTTCTGGTAAGAGAGGCAGCCAAGGGAGGAAAGAAGATGATACAGAGGAGTATTATGTCCCTTTGAGGTTTGTTTGCTGCACCTCTGAGTATAGACAGACCACAGTAAGGAAGACAACTTCAAGTTAAAATAACACACAGATGGAAAATTGAAGGATTCCCTACTGAACTCACCTATTTTTTAACTGCTTTTTTAAAAACATGAAGCCCATGTTCTTGTTTGCTCCCTTGATTCAATATCCAGTTGTTTTTAGTAGAACTTCATTCACCTCAATTTCTCCAAACAACTTTTTTGTCTGGCACAAAATACCTTTTTTTTTAATCTTCATAACAAAATTAATTAGTGTTGTGGTACAGCAAGCTTTTGCACTTCTGATGTCTCAGGATCCACAAGCATGACCTCAGTAAACACTGACGTGGGATAACTGACCTGAACATGCAGTCATGCAATGAGCAAGTACCCACATTGCCATGATATCTCTTCTGGGCTTTAATATGTTCCCTTTGCATTGAGGTTTAAATGCAGACATTTCCAGCTGGTTCCCAGTGTTATCCTCCATTAATGAGTTCTTTTTGTATAGAAAATTCACTTGGAAACATTTTTTCTGATAAGACTGCTCCCCCTAACAACAAGTATGTAATACGGTGGCTTGCAAGAGCTAAGCCCAACAATGTGTTTCTCTCTTTACTACACGTGCCTCTGGCAGTCTCCTGCCTCATTCCACGTCCTTGTTTGTTTGCGGAGATGGACTCAAGGAGTCCAACCTGCCTGGAAGATTAGTGTGACTTTAGTCACAGGCCACCTTTGATTTTTCAGATCAAATATCAGCCAACTTTTCACCTCTTGAAGTGCCGCAAACAGAGAAGCACTTGTTCACCAAATCCTGCAAAGTGCTAATAGAAGTGACTGCCCAAAAGGGCAGGGGGACCGTTCACATGGCTACAGCTACCTAGTCAATTTTGACTGACAGAGGAGGGGTATGTGAATGGAAACACAACTCATTTGACCATAATTAACCTTCTGGCTCCACCCTAACATATGGAGCACCTGCAAAACCGCCTGCTAAATTCTGGTTGCATGTTCTCCCTTTTTGTGCAGAAGGCAAAGGGTCAGGCAGAGCACAGCTGGAGGTCTGTGGCAGAAACTGCCTCGATACTGTGGGTAGTCACTGAACAGCACAAAATGTATAGCTGACTGGCTGTGGGCACTCTGGCCTTTGTATGACATGCACGAGATGGGGCTGGGGGTCCCAAAATGTAGGTACTGCTCCTGCTCTGCCATTAAATGTTGAACAACCACCAGCAAGCCATCATGCACTCTCCAGCCTTGGTTCAAGGCTCAGGGTGCTACTGAAATAGGAGTGATTATTACAGTCCAAGCTCTGGATCCGCACAGAGCCTGGGAAGCTGGACGTTGGATGTCTTTGCATCCTAACTCCTATTTTTAGTTACTTCCTTTTTATAGCATAATTTCCAGGTGGGGAGATGTATTTCTGTACATTGAGTCTCCTGTTTTCCTTCCTTGATAAGAGTTTTAAATAGCATGTAAGAATTGTCAGTGGGTAGCTCTTTTAATTATTTAGAAATTATTTTCTACATAACTTAGAGAACTTGTGACCTTGGAGCACCCCTCAGGGCCACAGGCTAAGCTAGGTGGTGACACTTGGTCACAGCCTCACGGTGGCCCCCCTGTCCCCCTGGCATCACCTTGTTCTCCTGCCACATGCCCACGCTTTCCCAAGCTGGGAGGGAGTTGCCTTCAAGGATGCTTTCATGGGTGCGACCAAGCAAACCCGAGCTGCAGGCTGGGACCATGCAACTCCCCATGTGGATAATAGTGATCTCTGTGCCCTATCCCTTGTCTTCAAAACACTAAAAAGGACCAAAAAAAAAAAAAAAAAAAAAGCACTGGGAATTTAGAGGAGCTGTGTTAGAGCAAAAGAGAATCTGTATGTTTGGATTAAGCCCTCTTTTTCCTCCCCTTTGAAAGGGAGAGCCTGCAGTATGTTATGTCAGCCTAGATTTCAATACCTTCAGGTCCTTACAAAGAAACAGAAGGCTGCAATGAAAAATATGCTGGGCTCTAATTTTGGCCTGATGCAGACCATATCATATCACTTGGGCTGTTGAGAAGATGGTATAATTTGACCTGGATATATGCCATGTCTCGCTGTTGCTGCCATCAATCTGGCTCTTAATCATCATCACCTTTCCTGTCAAGGAATGACTTTTATCTGAAGACACCGTTAGCCAAGGCCCATCCCCTCTTCTGCCATGTCCACCTAGAGTCCTTGTAGAAATAAGTAAGCAGTGTCTTTTCCTTTTCCTCTGTTTTTACCCTTACCCAAATTTGCCTTTTCTTTTTCCCCTTTCATTGCAGATAGGATGAGCAGCAGCACCATTTCAGAATGTCTTTGTTCTGCTGTAGTAATTAGGTACTTTGGACACAGGTGTCCTTATTTATTTAGTCTCTTTTTCAAGCTATGTTCCACACTGCATACTGGTCCAAAGGGCATTGTTGAGGGATTTGTTTTTTGGGTTTTTTTTTTTTGGACAAGCATTTCCTTTTTTCAGCTTTCAACAAAGATGCCATAGAT
Source organism: Pandion haliaetus (assembly GCA_013401275.1). Lineage (NCBI taxonomy): Eukaryota > Metazoa > Chordata > Aves > Accipitriformes > Pandionidae > Pandion > Pandion haliaetus. The sequence goes on from VYZV01019995.1 coordinate 437,978, forward strand.
ATTTCTGTGTATCTCTATGTTTTCAGCTGTGTGTTGGTTACCCACTTGACTGGCTATACTTCAACCCAAAGGTAGTTACTTTTACAGAAATGTCATTTGTGAAGTCAGCATGGAAAGCAGTCCTGAACTTAAAGTTTATGCTGAAGAACAGATTCTCATGGTTGCCTTTTCTTTTCTTTTTTTGCCAAAGACAACCACAAGATCTGTACCTGCAGTGCTTTCCCCCACACACACACTTTGCAGCTCCACAATGAGACTTCTGTGAGCCAAAAACTTCTAGTAAGAATAGCTCTACTGAACATTTTAATTAGAAATGTCATTTCCCCTGACCAGTACTAATGAAGCAGATTAAGCATGATCTTTTGCCAGAAAAGCACTGGAGATAGTGGTGGTTCTTTGCACAGGTGCACACCAGAAGACCTCCTCTGCCAAGCAAAGTAGGTTATATACAGCTGCAGACCTACCGAGCTGGAGGTTGGCTCTTTGTGGGGCATAAAAGAGCTCAAGTTGTATGTAATTTATTTGGCTTGTGGGCTTGAATAATTTTGTATTGGTAGAGCAGGGAAGCTGACTATATGCTTTGCATTTGGTATGGGTGTTATGTATATACTGTGCACACATGAATTGTGGCAGACACTAGGTGTCTTTGCATTAGTTGTAGCTACTTGTCTTTCTGTGAACTACAGGTTCATAAACCAGTGCTGAAAAAGTGCGGGTGTCCAGGAGCCATAAATCACCTTTTCTATCCTGACCCCACTCCCTCTCTTAACACGTCTTTTTGCTGTGGGCCAAGGAAGGAACCATCCACTATCGTCTAATGTGCTAGTCAATAGTATGAGTTGGGATGGGGGAAGAGAAATCAGCAGCAAGCCCAAGAGCCCTGTGCTATAAGCCCTTTCAGTTTGCATCTTCTGAACCGCCAGCTGACCCTACATGCCCTGGCATTCCCAGAAGCTCTAGTTAGTCTTCCATGAGACCCAAGTGACAATCATCATCAGCTGAAAAGGACAAGGAAAGGCCCTACTTCAAAGCCAGGACAACCCTAAGTGGGACAAGAACACAGAGGTATTCCTCTTTGAGAGCTGAGCCAAGCTGATCATGTACCCATGAGGTAGGTGGCCACCCTCTTCCCACAGCAGACCATGAATAAGGTGGTGATGGCAGCCTTCAGGAGTAGCATCCCCCAACCATTGGCCACCCGTGGCAAGTCAGACTTGCTTGTCAGCAAGGCCATAAGGAAGGCTCCCACCTCTTGCCCCTTGTGAGCTGTGGAGGTGGGAGCAGTCAGGGCCTGCTTTGCATCTGCAGGGCTCCTCCATTCCATTGGGCATGTAATGGCCCCAGGCCCTGGGGTTTTGCATGAATGGGAACAGGAGATTGTTCCTTGTGGACCACAATGGCTGTTTTGCTCAAGTGAAGGGTGTGGACAGCCCATCTCTGGGTACAGGCTGCAGAGAAGGAGCTTTGTCCCTCTGGCCAGCCTTACCTGGCTCCATAGGGTGAGGGTGCAGTGATGCAGTGGCCAGGGCACTGGAAGTGTTTCGATCTGACCCCAGGTAGTAGGATGCCAGCACGGGGGTCTCCTGGCAGGCTCCATGTGGCCATGGCCACATCTCTCCCTGCCATGCTGCCAGCAGCCCCACAGCATTACTGGCTTTGATTTAATGTCAGGGAGGATGGGTCAGGTCCTGGGGGCCATTATGGATCTGTGGCATCGGTATAGGTTGTGTCTTGTAGCAGAGACATTTCATGTGACATCATTCAGATTGAGGATGGCTCTAGCCTCAGGCTCTCGGTCTTCTCAGTGCTGCACGTAGAAACTTTCTTCTTTCCTTTGCAGCTAAGAAAACAGCTGCAGGAATCAAATTCTACCAACCAAATTTCTGATTCCAAAATATCTTTAATCCAGGACACTATATAAAGAAAATATATTCCTATTCTAGACTATTTCTCTTGGGAAGGGAAAGGTGAAGGGTTTTATTGTGGGTTTTCATTTTTTTTCCTTTTTTAGGCAAAAGGAATTAAAATAATATTATAGAAACTTTCTATAAAGAATAGGAAAAAAGATTGAGACTGGAAAATGCCAATTGCTGAACCAGGACAGGGGATATAGGAGGAAAAATTGTGAATACAGTACTCTGACTATTTCTTTGAAGTCTGACAAGTATCTACGACAAAGAATGAACACGGGAAAATATTTCAGTTGTATTAAACTAGCCATGCAAGAAAAGAAATGCAGCAGACAATTCTTATTGCTTGGAATATAGAAGAAACTGCCAAAGTCATCAAGCCAAGCAAGGTACGTAAATTCTGCAGGGAGCTGAACAATTCATTTATAGTTGTGCTAATAAGCTCTAGGTAGAGCCGTATTTCCTGAGTGTGCATGTGCAGATCTTGTAGGTGATGTGGTTTTTCCTTTGAGCTGGGCAGAGAGCAGTTTTCCTGTCCTGAAAAATTTTGAGATTTCAAAACATGTTCCTTTTCCACCCGGGGAAGAAAGCTGTAACTTTTCAACACGTTTTGTTGAGAATAAAAATAGAGAGGGAGATAGAGAGAGAAAAGAGGGAAACACTCTCGGATACCATGTCTTCTCCACCCACCCTTTCAAAGGACTGCCAACAGTGCAAATACAGCTTGCACTTGCAGGGTCTCAGACCTGCCACTTCCCTGCCTTTCTCCCACCGTTCAAGGGAATGCCTCAAAACATTGCTTTGGTTCTTCACCAGTAAGTCTCTCACGGAGGTGGAGTTTAAAGGAGGACCCTCCTGTGTCTGGTTAGTGCCCCAAGCTCAGTTCTCTTTCTTTGACTCACTGTTTCCCTCCTGTAATTCAGAAGCTTTTGCTGCCAAAATTGTAGTTGAAACTGGTGTGCTTATGCAAAAAAGTTAAGGTTTCAATCATTTGGCTTTTTTCTTCTAAAAAAACCCCAACACCTCCTTTTTAAAATAAGTATCTGGACCTGTTCAGTTTTTCATTTTTTTCCCGTGTTTTACTCCATATCTTTTCTTGAGTGGACCATATGAAAACAGGAGACTCCAAATGTGTCTACCACTTTGAGCAAGAGTATCTGTTTATTGGAAGGAGGCAGGGACAGGCTGTAAATGAATTATTGTCACGTAGATGTGGTTCTACCTTTCATACCTCTTCAGCCAAGGTTGCTTTTGTGCTATATAGCACTACACAACAAAACAACCCTCTTCCTTCCTCTTTCTCAGGAGCATTAAATCTCACTGTCTGGTGGCCAAGTGCAGAAACCAAACTGACCTATATGAAGGGCTACAGAAAGTACTTTCCTGGATCAGGAGCCAGCAGTCTGGCATTGCATTGGGTCTGGCAATACCTTATTGCCCTCTGGTTTCTCACAAGGCTTTTGCTATGACCTTGCTGTTGGGCCCTTACTTATCAGAGTCATGGGCTTTCTTACAGTCAGAGATGTACTCTGCCACCTGATCTGGAAGTACTCTGCCCCTGATCTGGAAGGCAAGGATGGAGAGCAGAATATAGCCCCCATAATCCAGGAGGAAATAGTTCATGACCTGCTATGCCATCTGGACACTCACAAGTCTGTGGGACCTGATGGGATCTATCCGAGAGTACTGAGGGAGCTGGCAGAGGAGCTTGCCAAGCCACTCTCC
>VYZV01019995.1:442422-521665 GCA_013401275.1 Pandion haliaetus
CCCCTGTACTCGGCCCTGGTGAGGCCACACCTTGAGTCCTGTGTTCAGTTTTGGGCCCCCTCGCTACAGGAAAGACATTGAGGTGCTGGAGCGTGTCCAGAGAAGGGCAGTGAAGCTGGTGGGAGGCCTGGAGCACAAGTGTTATGAGGAGCGGCTGAGGGAACTGGGGTTGTTTAGCCTGGAGAAAAGGAGGCTGAGGGGAGACCTTATTGCTCTCTACAACTCCCTGAAAGGAGGCTGTAGTGAGGTGGGTGCTGGTCTCTTCTGTCAGGTGGCTGGCGAAAGGACGAGAGGAAATGGCCTCAAGTTATGGCAGGGGAAGTGTAGATTGGATATTAGGAAAAATTTCTTTCCTGAAAGGGTTGTCAGGCATTGGAACAGGCTGCCCAGGGAAGTGGTGGAGTCATCATCCCTGGAGGTGTTCAAAAAGCATGTAGACAAGGCACTTCAGGACATGGTTTAGTGGGCACGGTTGATGGTTGGACTCGATGATCTTAAAGGTCTTTTCCAACCTAAATGATTCTATGTATCTTCTGTGCAGGGCATGCCATCAGCTGATGCCTGATGTGTATGTGTGTGGTCACAGGCTGGCTAGCAGAGCCTCACCCAGACAACACTTCTGTTTTGCCAGTCTCCGTATGACTTCTTGTGCTGATCTCAAGGGTTTTTTCTCAAGTCATCTCTTTCTCTCTCTCTCTTTACAGATTTTTTTACTGTGAAGACAGCAATGGGAAACAGTGGAGATGACAAGTATCTGTAGCTCCATTAGGAGCCAGTTTGAATTTCACTGCAGGCTATCATGTAGCCATAGCTGAAAGAAGCAATGCTCTAAGTAGCTTTGTAGCTTGCTTATCCCACTTTATAGCCTGTTACATGACCCTGATGCAATATTCTTCCCCCATCACCTTTCTTCTCCGACTATTCCCTGAAATGACTCTAATCAGAGAAGACTGTGGAAGAAGGGAAAGAGCATCTGCCTGAAGTGCAGCCCAGGTGATGATGCTGGGGCATGCACAAGAGTAATGGGATCAGTAGAAAACTGTTGGAATTATATGCCAGGCTTTCAAGCATGTCTTACAAGTGATTTCTGCTGGTCAGGAGGAGGGAGGACCACAGGAGGAATGATTAGCTAGGGGGACAGGGTGTTTGAGGGCAGGCTTTGAAGGCTGGTCTTAATGGATGGTTTAAGTGGTTTTAATGGATGTTGAGGATTTGCTTCAGAGGAGAAGGATTACAAGTGACATTAACTGAAAGTCCAACAGTGTGTTTGGTATGGCTCATTTTGGGGAGTTATTGAGGAGTTTTATTTAAGGATGTAAATACAGAGAAGTGTCAAGAATGGAGACATTTGCCATAGGCTCCTCGTATAAATATTTGTGCTGAGAGGATGACCTTCCCTAGCTGCTGTGTAATTGATGACATCCACTGCTGCAAGAGCACTGTGCTAAGTGATTTTGGCACTGGGCTAGGGCTATGAATGCTGTTTGCTCTGCTTTGCACTGGCTTGGTAGCAAAGACCAGGGAGATACCCTCAGGACCAGGGCTGTCGGACAGGATGCCAAAGCAGGCTGGGCTGTGCGAGCACACAAAACCAAGGGGAGGTTTAACTGGGGATGCTCGGACCATGTGCTGCTTGTTGCTGATGACTGCATGTGGTTTGGGCATCCTTTTCAGGCATGTCTTGGGGCATTTCATGGCACCATGCCTGGATTTGGTGCTGCCCTGTGTGCACGCTGGCAAGAGGCATGGCCAGAGGGGCATGTGTGCAGACAAGGTGGTCTCCTCTGTGACATCTCTGTTTGCCTATGGATAATCTGATCTGCATCAGCAGCTGACTCACAGTGCTGAGAGATCCCAAAAGGCAGCACAGAGGACAGTGGAGTTTCTGGAGGGAGAGAGGACTCTGTCTTATGCAGAGACTGGGTGATTCATGGTCATCTCAGGCAAAGATAGCACAAGGCTCAGACCTGGGGCACCATCAGGCACATGTGTGAGAGCGAGCTGTTCAGCTGCACAGCACCAGCCTTACACCCCTACTGCAAGCAAAGCTGCAGGCGAGGACCAGTCACACCAGTAGGGAGAACATCCTGGTGCCCTCAGCCCATGGTCAAACTCAAGTGGCATTACAAGCACCCAAAGAGCTAGGCTGTGAGAGCACATCATGCAGTGGAAGCTGCAAATGAAACAGCTGGGGCTGCTGGGGTACGGTGGCTGCCGTTCTTGTTTCTCTGCCGAATATGAAAGTTGAACAGTAATCCTCATGTGACAAATGACCGTGAGACTCCGGCTGTCACAACACTTGTGGTGCAGATGGGGGTAGTTGTTAAGTACTAGAACTTCCTTGAATTCACTTGTGCTCTGTTTTTATTAGCAGTATTTCATAAAGAGGTTTATGTTAACGTTTTCATTTTAGTTAGCTTAAAATTTGTTGTTTTCTTTTAAGTACTGTTTCACGTTATCATTTGTGTAAATAAAGGGTTACTTTCAGAAACACCTGAACTTCTACAGTGAAGGGCCATAACACAGAGGACACCCCAGCTTTTTTCAAATGGTGGTCAGACAGACACACGGTGGCTTACCTGGTTTTGTCAGCAGATGGCCACAAAACAAGATGAGCTTTGTGCGCAGCAAACTTTAAAATGTCCTTCTCTGGGCATAAATTGCCATCCTCCAAACTGCTGACCAAAAGTCAGCATGTCCTTTTGGTGACAAATTAGTTCTCTCAAAGCTGGTCTGATAGTCAGCCTGAAAGCTGCCACAAGCCTTCTTCTGGCTTCCCCAGGAAGCCTCCCCAGTAGGCTGAAGAAGTCAAATACCATGAATTAACACACTATAGCTGCCGTAGCTTTTCAAGCAGAGCTGGAAAAGACTGCTTACTCATCACATTTAATCCTCTCAAAATTGTGTTGGCTTCTCAAATAAAAGCAGCAGCATCCAATCCTCATGACATTACATGATTCTTCCACTAAGTAATTTGTATCTTTGCCTACTCCAAGAGAGAACAGAATTAAGTTATGACTTGCGTTCTTTTTTTTTTTTTTTCCTACTTCTGAAGATGTAAAATGAGTAATGCATTGTTCAGAGGTATGAAGCTAACATGACTAATCATCTGACATGGAACTTTTTTTTTCCCAAAGACTTGGCTAGTCTGTGCTTAAGAATATCATATGGATGAGATGATAATTTCTGACTCAGTCCATGCAGGTTTTCAATTGTGGTGCTGTAAATACAAGCAGAATTCTGATGAGCAAATTGGCAGAACAAAGCCAGACTGTCTGAAAGGAAGCAAAATTGAGGAGGACAAGTATTAAGCTTCAAAAGAGACTATCAGGCACGTGCAGTGTGACCTGTTCCAAATGCATTTCGTAACAGTTTTATTACTCACCTAAATCAGGAGATGTGAGTGACTGTAGCCAAGCTATAAACACCCCACCCCCCCGCCTTTTTTTCCTGTTACCTGTAAGAGAAAACTTGTGTATTATTAATGTAATAAATCAAAGGTATTTCCACCAGACTTCTAAGTATTCATCCGTTTTCCATATATTCCTTTAGGAACCTACGTTGATCTGATGCCATGTAACAAAAGTACTATTTGCTGGGCAAGCAAGTAACAGGTATAAGCCTGAAAAGAGGGTGCAATATTGAATGAAAAGCGAGGGGATGTTTGCTCTTTGCCATATTTAATGCTGAACTTAGATGTCTACATATAGGGTGCCTGCATAGCCTCTAGATATAAGTGTCTTTGTGCCTTAGCTGCTTCTTTCTCTTGATCCTCTGGGTCCCCAAGTGTTACACCTAGAGGAGGAAGGCATGTAGTTGCTCAAGTGCAAAACAGTAATCATAATGGACTAATGTAGGTATCCAGCATACCATGTTTCTTCTCTTTCTGCCTTGTAAACAGAAGATCTTTCCCCTCCTCTTGTTTGTCTGATACAGGTAAATAAGGCAGGCCTTTGCTGAGCTGGGTCATCCTTTGACAAGGTGCCTGGATCTGTTCATCCTGTTTCTATACCTGACACTGCTGCTAGTAGAGTCCACCCAAATGTCCTGTATTGCTTCAGTGGGTGGTGTAGGATTTCTGGAATACCTAAAGCTGTACAGAACAGCCAGTCCCATCCTGAGCACTTGCAGAGCAGCCAAAGCGCCAGCAATTGCTTCGTTTTCCTGCTGCAGCAATGTCTGCCTGTAATGCTTTAACAAAGGGCCAGCTGTGGAAATGAGATTCTTTGACAAATGGTACTATTCGTCATTTTGATTCTCAGCAACTGGTTAACTGGGTGTCTTTTTTTCCCCGAAACTTTTCCACTGGTGCAGGCTTTGCCAGGGCACAGGAAGGTGCTCTTGGCTTTGTGTCAGAAGTATAAGCAAGGAAGTTTCCCTGCGGATTTTTTCTTGTGTCTGAACCTCTTAATATTTAGCTGCATCAGTCTTTCATTCATCATCTGCTTCACAGCAAAGTCTGGAAATACGTTAAAGCAAACTAATAATTTCTGAGAAATTATTAATTCTGGAACGAACGTGACTAATTTAATCTTGTGTTTGGCTGAACTCTGCCTGAGTGACTAACTGGTCCGGGAGAACTTTCCAATTGTCCCTCTTGAAAGTCAACCTCTTTGAATTAATTCAGCATCCTCTATTTTGATTAAGTATGTGTCAGCTTATTGTTAGTGTGACAGGGAGATATGGGACTGTTTGTTTTCCTTTTAGTATTATACAAACAAGCTAATTATGACTCATGCAAAATATGTGCCCTCAGTGCATGATAAGGGACATGAATGATAAAGCATTAACTGGACCATGTGCAAGCTTCTCTTGTGGGTTAAACAAGCAGGGAGTGAGTAAACAAAACATAATCCTTTTTCTTCCTCTGACATCTTAGCAATTCCTCCTTTCCAAGGAAAGCAGTGTTCTTTCAAATCTTACTTTATACTGAAATAGAAAGAGATGAAAGAAAAAGGCAAGTCCTCTACGCAGCAGGTATCATGAGCCCAACGTGATATCTCATCCTGACTCTGATGTCTTCTTACAGTTTGCCTGTTTTCAGCTTATTTGCAGTGTGATTCCTTCCTGTCCCCACTACTAAGATTTATTTGACAGCATTTGGAACAAATGTGTATTCACTCTCTCCTACCACCCTGAAGCATGCTACCATGGCTCTTTCTGATGGGCCAGAAGTTGAGTCTTTCCTGCTATACCCTTGTAAAGGAGAAAACATCAAGACATACAATATGTAGAATATCTCATGAGCCACAAAAGAAGCATATGTTTTCTCTTCTGGAAAAAGTGTTGTTACTTGGTGCTAATTTCTTCACTTTTTCTTGCATCCGTTGGACAAACACTTTGACCATGGTAATCCATGTAAGGTAACAAACCCACTGCAGGGTGTCTGAGTGTATGGAAGAAAAATAACACAGGAACTTGCAGAAGGAACAACCAGGTGCAGATAGAGCTGACGCAAAAACATTGGTGACAGATGTTCTTCCTGGCCTGCTGGAGGAGTACACACCAGACAGCATCTTCATCAAGCTGCATGACATCTTCTGCTTTGGAGAAGTGAGATGTTACATGCTGTCTTTTATAACTGCGTAATGCTGCCAGAGGAGGTGAAGTACTGCAGCACCTCTGCCTGTAAACACCTTCTATGTAGCACCACTGATTGGCAGGGGGACCATAAAGAGAGTGAAGGCTTTTTGGAGAAAATATGCACCAGAAGATTATGCCGTTGACTTGTGAAGCTTGGCAGCTACCCTCCTTATAAACACCTTCTCCACTGGGCAGTAGATTGTAAATAATGAAGGAACTGAAGGTGATTTGACCAGAGTAGAAGATGAGACAGAAGTCCACACCTGCAGAAAAAGAGCTCTGCTACTACACATGACGTTGTGCAGGGTGGGCTTTACCATCCTAAAGAGTTAGAGCTTGATGCACTTCTCTGTACCTTCATTAGCAAATAATGTAGATGCCTTAAGGAAAGGGTAACATGCACCTTCCAAACCCACGAACGTTTCTTCCTCGCTTCCAAATCTCTCCAGAGGAGAAGCCAAGGGAAGAAGTCCCTAAGCTTCAAGCAACTTTTGCTGCTCTAACTGTCATATGTTTTTCATTCCCTGTAAAGCTATTGCAAGATAGGTACACACATCCTTCAGTGGGTAGCCTAAGCTGCTGCTGAAGTACAGAACATAGATTCATTTTTAGTATAAAAAAGAAGATTCTGACTTTGCAGCTTGAAAGTTAGCCTTTATGAGCATTTCTATGATGTGACCCTCTGTTTTTCTGTGGATATTAATATCAGGTGAAATAAGGTTTTTCAAAGCATGATTATAAATTAATATTTGCATTAGCAATCAAGAGGCAGGCCTCTGTGCTACATGCAGTGTCCCTTAGCTCAGAATTCCTCTTGCACTGTTGGAAAATCCTTTGTGCTGATGATCCCTCAGTTATTTTGCAGGGAGGTGACTGCAGAATGGGTGGACTCTGCAAAAACCATCAAGATTAAATTGGCAAAAGCCAGCAAAATAAAGGAGAGTGCAACATGGCTCAGGCTGCATTCACTTAGAGCTGGAGCTGAGAACCAAACAAGAAGCTGATGCTTCTACCTCTTCCTATTGCTATTTCAGAACAGGAAAACCTTTATCAGCGTGCAATCCTTGGCAGATCAGCCTCCATTCCATCATAAAGACTGTTTGGAGTTTTCATTTTTCACTGGGATTTTCCCTTTTTAATGAATTTTCAAATTTTAAAATTAATAGGAAAGAATGCTTCATGCATCTCAAAATAAAGCATAGGGTGCTGTAGGCATTCTTGCACTGCTCAACGCTGCTATTTGAAGATCCAGCAGTAGTTTTTAAAAGGAAATATTAACAGGAGGTGTGAGGAATTGACAAAACATTTCATGAATGCCAGAGAAAAACATGGAATATCTTGTCACCAGCTTTGGACAATTTTGCAAAATTGCTACTCTTCTCCATGCCAAGCAACTGCCCGCAAGGTAAAAAGCCGCTTGGTTGTTAAAGAAGGAAAAACAACTTTCCATGCTCCAAAACAAAAGCACCATGATAATCAAAATGCTGCCATTTCACCTCGCTGTTAAAAAGGTCACAGTTTTGGCTGGAGGCCATGTTGCAAAGCGATCTTCTTTGTCATTTGAATAGGTTGGCTTGGATCATGAAAAATCCTAAACTAGGGCAGTAGAGAGAAAAAGGGAGAGTGTGTTACAGCCTGGGAAAGGAACAGAGATTTAATAACACTCATTGCTTGTTTGTACAGCATTAAGGCAAGAAAGAGAAAACAAAGCCCCTTCCAGGATCCCCACGCTAGCTTGGAAGGCATTTCCATGAGGCTAGTTATGCTTTTCTGTTGTGCCGGTCCTGACCAGCATGAACCGTGTGGCGAGGACGTCATCCCCACTTGCCAAGAACAACAGAATGGATGTGCAACACCATGCTAAAATTTACACCAGGCTGACAGACGCATTCGTACTCAGCTGGCTGCTCCTTGGGGGCTTGATCTGAACGCTGTCCATGCAGTTAAGTTGTTCTCACTGCTTTACAAAAAAGACAAAACAACTCTTTGGTGGGGGAAGGAGGTGACAGGAGCGTGGAGCAAGAAATGTGCATATGTATATTGGTGTGTGGAGCAGAAGGGAATAGTCTGTGGGGTGCTTAGTGGTATGTAGCTGTGGGAGGAGGAAAGTGTTATTTCTGCGCGTGAGTTGGAAACTGCTGGGTTTTGCATTGCAGATGGCTTTACCCATGGCTGTCAGTGGTGGGCAGGCTGGTGGTGGCAGTGACCTGCCAGGTCTGGGTGGTGACCAAGCCACGTGGACCTCAGCTCACTTCCACATTTGAGGGAAAGGGAAAAAGGGGAAGTGTGTCCTCTGACAAGGAAAAGTGTGCCAGAGGAGGGAGAGCGTCCCAGATCTCCTGTGCTGGGTAGGGGCCACAGGCCAGGTGTGTGCTCAAGGCAGTTGAGGAGGGTGCAGTATCATCCAAACAGTTTCTTCATACATGAAGACTAAGCTGGGGAATAACAAAAAAGCAAATTACAATTGGCCTGAGAGAAGTGCTGAGAAGAAGCAGGACTGGGAGGAAGGAGGAGGGTTTGTGCCATCGTGGTTGTGCCAGGCTCCTGGTGTTCCGGTTCAATCAACACCAGTTTCTCTTGAGCCACCAGCACTCATTGCCCCAAGTAAGGAAACCTGTGCTTGAAAGGGGGTTCCAAAGCACCAGAGCTGAGGGGACCAGTCGGGGAATGTACCAGGACTGGGGACAATGTGGCCCATCCAGCTGGGAGCCATCAGATGGGGGTGAGGAGAAAAGGGCAGACCTGCACGTGAGGGGAAGGGAGAAAGAATAGACCAAGAGCTGGGGGTTACAGGTGGGAGAAGGAATTACAATAGTGAGATTTGAAGGCATAAGTAATTCTGACGTCAACTAGTTTTTAAGGGCATTGTATTCTCTTGGACACATTTGATCACATCCCTTCTTTTCCTAGGGATCTCCCAGCTCTCCTGTACTCCAAGCAGACCTGGGAAGTTGCATTTTTTTCACCAGGTAAAGAGATCTTTCCTGGATTTTACCTGTGTGTCTTTCTTCAGGGAAAATACAAGTTGGGTTGGTTTTTTTTCATTCCTCCTCTAAAATGCACTAACCTTCTCCTCTTGGTCTCTAGGCAGCTGCCCCTTGGGATAGGAAAAGGAAATTAAACAGCTAATGGTTATGCTTTAATTAGGCTTTATTGGAGTTAACACAGCTTATGCTCTGCATATGTGCTGCAGAGAGTTAGATACTTTAAAAATCCTGTCTTTGCTATTATGAGTTTATGAGAAAGGAAGCCCAAGGAAGATCAATACATCCTCTGTGTAGATTACAAATGGTTCATGACGTATGTCCACAGGAGCTGTTTTTAGTGAGGGTAGCCTAGTTATTATGGATTTGACATGAACTTGGCCTGGTGCCCTGAGGGAATGCAATGTAGGCATAATTTGGTCTTCCTGTAATTGTCTATTTAACTTGGCAATCCAGAGTAATTTTTTCCTGTGAAATGAGACCGAGACGTCACTAAAGCGGCGGTCAGATTAATTAATGAGACATAATAATGCTCCTAATAAAAGCTCATGAGCTGAGTCCTCTTCCCTCCCCTTTCCTGTCCTCCCCTGCTGTCCTCCCCCTGCTGAGAATGCAGCTTCCCAGGAATCCATGAGTCACACTTCGTAAAGGAGTTTCTTCTTTAGTTGACGCAAACAATACGGCGGAGAAAAATAAGTGCAGAACCATCTGTTTGATGAAGTCCTTGACATTTTATTTCATTTCCCCCTATTGCATATTAAAGGAAGTAAATAGAAAAACACTTGCTAATTATACCACTGTTTACTGATTGCTGGGGTGGCTTTTATTGTATTTATCAGAAGCGCTAACCCGTCCTGCAGTCCCAGCTTCAGCGTCCTCCTTTCTGCTTTGTGTGAGAGGAGCACAAGAGCAACTATGGGTGCTCAGTAAGGCTTTTGAGCTCTCCACGTCCAGGCAGCTCACACAGGGGTGCAAATGGGCCCCTTCTGGGCAGGCAGGAAAGCTGGGAAAGGTGATGGGACTGTATGGTTTTGGGGTAATGTGCTGAGCAAATGGCACAGCCTGAAGCTGAGGCTGAAAGCCTGTCCCTGAGGTTGGACGTTGGGAGGGAATGGCTGCCAATTCCTTTTGTGGGGCCAGGATTTTATGCTCGGTGTCTTGGCTTGCGTTTGGGCTCAGTAAAGCTTGACAGGGAAGGCTGAATGGCAGTGCTTTGCTGAGACTTTGATAGCATGAGCAGCAGCTGCCGTCTGCTGTTTTGAAAGAAATCTCCTGAACAGGCTAGTCTCGCTACCTCCTTCCCAATGTGTTGGACTGTGCTTTTGTTTCCCTGTCTGGTTCCCTTTGTAGGTACAGTTTTATGGCTTAAAAGTGGTCCCTGGACGGTACAAGGGATGAACAGTAAAATGCAGAGCTTCATCCCCCACTCTGTCTGGGATTTGGATTTGGCTAATGGTCAGAGCAAGCCAATGCTATTTGAAAACAAGTTGGTGGCCAAAGGCCAGTTATATTAGGCAGCTATTTCCTTTGCAAAATCTAAGTTATTGGCACTCATTAAAAGTGACAGCAATAAATCAAGTGGCTGTGAACTAAAGCAGTTTTTCTCCCACCACACCATGTAAGGCCAGTGTGAGAGCAGCTTGTCCTAACCCATTACTAGGATGGGAAAGGTTTGCAATGCCAAGGAGGACACGGTGACCTTATCTAGGGATGAGGACACTAGGAAATTCAGAAACACCAGCTTGCCTTTGGATGAGAAGTCAGTGCTGATCAAAGAATCCATTTCTGGTTATTTCCTTGGGTATAAAAGACTTGACGAATTTTCCAGTCTGCCATTTGGACAGATTTAAGTGATTTTATTATTTATAATTCCATGAAGATTCTATCAGTAGCCCTGGTCATCCTGATAGGCTGGATGTTTTGACTCTCCTCTCTAACATCAGCTCATTCGGACAGGTTTATGTTCCTTGTGCTGTAAAACCCTCAGTTCAGAACACAAATAGTGGAAGATATATTTCTCCATGGCTCTAACCCATGGTGACACATATGCTAACTTGGAGCCGAGGGGTGCGCATTGCACGTTGGTGTTGTGTTCTCTCAAAAGTTATCATGAAAGGAGTTATTTTAAAGCTAGAGGAAGACGGCTGTCTGATTGTGAAGGAGATACCTGGGGTTCACACCACCACTGGTTTCTGCACGTGGAAACCGTTCACTAGAAGAGGCCCCAAATGGCAAGAGTCACCTTCCAGGCTCCAGGGTAACAAATCTGGGAAAGTTCAAAACTGACTCACTGGCTGGAATCCATTTATTACATTGACTGTTGACTACATGAAATAATGTAGCTTATACGGATAACTTCATAAAGCAGTTATATGTTCTGACAAGTAGGAGTGTGCAGTACAGAGAAGCCTCTATTGGTTCCCAATTCATTTTATCTGGAGGAATCTTGGTGTTTGCAGCAATGGCCTTACCTGGTAGATAAAAGTACACATGTGTTTCTTTCCTCATGATATCACTCATTCTGTCTGGTGGTCTTTTGTGGCTTTCCATCTGCAAATCCCTTTTTGAAAAGTGATTATACATAAAGGAGAAGCAATAGTTAGCTTCTGTTTTTTTATGGCTGCTTTGGAATTTTTTTTGAGGATTTTTTTTTTATTATGCTAATAATGTTCTTTTGATTCATGGGAAGGAAAACGTATCTGCTTCTTGGAGTTACATGTAAGGTCCAATAGTCTCCCCGCTATTTGTTTCCTGCAGTGATTTAGAACCAAAACGGGGGATATAAGATGCAATAATTTTTTCCTATACTTTTCATATGTAAGAATCTTGAACCAAACGAGGTAGATCTTGAGTATTCAAAGAACTTCCAGTTTCCATCCTACAAAGCTATGGGCTAGGGCTGCATCAGTGTATCATGGTAGAGGATCATCAGGCAGTAAGTCCTGAAGCTGCCTTTTTTTATAAAAGCATTAATAATGAAGCTGTGGGAAGTTTCTTTCCATCAGGTTTGCAAAAAAAGGGAATGGATTCCAGTCACTAAAATGTCACAGGTTTATTTCTTCTTATTCTGACTCAGACCATTTCTCACTCCATAAAAATGTCTGTGCAATGTCCTTGCTAAACTTTCATATGCCTATGACGTCAAAGATGCAGACTTGTTTACTTCATGCTGAGGGCACCCACAATCGCCGACTGATCTGGCAGAGCCCATCTGTCCAGTGTTGCTGGTCACAGGCTGTCACAGATCACTGCTGCAATGCTGTCTGAAGCACAAGCACTGAAAAGAGCGTACTGAATGGGTGCCACCTTGCTGGGGTAACACCGAACCTGGGGAGCTGGAGCTCGGAGGGCTCCAGGACAGACCAAGGATCCATCCCACCTCAGCACACCACCCTCCTCAGAGGGATTTTTGACTCCTTTTTGCCCTCAGTCTGATCTTTCCCCTATGTCAGGTGGTGTGCCATGACTGCTCCTGGGATGCCTCCAGCTGAGCAGCAGAGGCTGGAAGACTCTGAAGAGGCCATGAAACTGTACTACTGTGAGAGCATGTTGTGCCTAAGGGCTTGTTTAAAATTTAAATCTCTTACATTCAAATCAGACCCATGGCGTGTTAGAGGCAGATTGACATGAAATTCAAAGCCTGCAGGTAACCCTTGAGAGCCACCTTTTAGACCTGTCAATATAGAAGATTTGCAGCCAACCCAGGTTCGGTTGCAATTGTGCTAGGAACTAGTACTGCTGCCTAAACTATGGAAATCCCAGCACATTAATGGTTTGGATTTGTTTCTTTAAGTCTCAAGGACTTTCCTCTTGTATGTAATACCTGGGATGAGACCCAGTCCTTGTTCCAACATGTTCAAATGCATCCAAAGGTGTGATAAAAAGGTGAATGAGCAACTCACCGTGACCAGACAGCTGCCCCAATTTTCAGAATTATGTTTTTCTGTGAGTGACTGGGGCTGAGGGCTTTGTGCTAGCAAGGGTGGAGGAGGCAGCTGATCCCTTTTCTTTTTCGTCCATCCCTTACTACTTTATTTATAAGAGCAGCTGTGTACCTGTGGCTGCCTATCAGCTTAGTCGGAGGCGCGGTTTTGTAGAGAGAAGCAGAAGGACAAGGTGCAACCCTGGGTCGTGGGACAGGCAGAGCCGAAAGGGCTGCGGGAGAGGCGAGGAAGAAACGCTGACAGCTTCCCTGTTAGTTGATTAGTAGTGCTGGCGTGCCTTCAGAGGAGGTCAGCCTCCGCTCCCATGCCTAGCAGAGGAGATCCACAGTCACTCCCAGCAGAAGGAAGAGGAAGGAAGGAGGATTTATTCAGCCACGGTAACTCCTCAGGCACTCTGCAGACCAGCTGGATCCCTCTCGCTGATGGACAAGGGCTGTAACGTTCCTGCAAAAAATGCTTTGCTTGCATGGGCTTGACTTGGATGCATTGGTGTAGTTCCTGGGTTTGACACTCCTCTGTTTGCGAGCTAACATAAGCAAATACGTTCTTTTGATCTTCCATGCAGCTTTGTGATACTATACATGCAGATCCATGCTTTCTTTCACAGATGTCAGATTCAGCTGCCACATGGGATCTCCAGGAGAAACTGTTTTGTGTGTTTTTAAAGGAAAATTACCCAATTATTTTGATGGAGTTAATGTGGAGATGGTGACCTTTACATTCAAAGCTGTTATGCTGCAAATGTTCCAAATACATAATGTGCTCTGCTAACGCTGCTGACAGGTTCTGCATGATTAATAGTGTTTATAAAGCATGTACAAGAGTTTGGGAAGCCTAGGATAGAACTGGTATGGGATTTATTTTGCACTAAACATGATAAATATATGGTTGGACTTGGAGTATTTTTTTTCTTTCTAGGAATGACTTAATGATGGAAGAGAAAAGCACTAATTCATTAAAAGAGCTGTTTAATTTTTCTTGTAAGGAAAATAAAAGCAAAGCATATTGGTAGTGGTTGGCCCAATATGTATATTTAGATTGATTATTTTTAAAGGAAGACTGATGTTTTTAATACATGGTTTTTACTTCAAGACTGGCCTGGTTCCTGCTTCTCTAGAAGGTTGTAGGAACTCTTCTGTCAACTGCACTGGGTCGTGGTATTGCCAGGGGCCACACACAGCTTGGAGGAAATTTCAGGGTGAGCCTGACGTAGGTAAGAGAGGCAGGTGTTTAAATAGGGGAAAAAAGGTATAAGGTTTCCCACTTGTGCTGCTGTGGTGATGTTATTCAACAAATAGACAAATACAAGTTGCTCTGCCTACTCAAGAGACATCTCAGAAAGACTCTTTATCAACTTAATTTTAAAACAAAACATCATGGCTTGTTCTTGAGCTGTTTTCCACTCTCACAGCATGTCCAAGTACAGTATTCTCCTTTTCCCCACCTGGTGCTGTGGCAGGGCTCCCTGCCCTCCTACACATGCCATGCTGTCGTGTACAAAGCCATGGACCTGTATTGTGGCTCCAGTTTAAAAACCTGTATAACTCTGAGGACTGCTGAGGAGCCTGGACTCATTTCCAGTAGCGTAAGATGAGCAGAAGCAATCCCTCTCATGCAGGTTGGTGCAGATAGGGAGAGGGGCTCTGATTGCCCAAGCAGGCACCCACTGAGCATCACATGGAGGTCTCCCGAGTAGATGGATGGATGGACTGACTTGCTAGTTGGACTCTAAATTGTGCAAATGTAATGTTTACAGCCACAAATTTTCAGGTCAAGAAGCGTGATTATTTCTGCATCACTTTGTGGCTAACACTGCACCAGCGTAGACACACTTGATTGAATCCAGTGATTCCTTATTCATAGGATAAGAACTTGAGTAACATTAGAGCTCCTTTATACCATTCTGGCAAGGCAAAAGCACTTAGAAACGTGCACAAATTTTGTTTACACTCACTGTGTAGCTTCTTAGGGCTGGCTGGCTGAGTAGAATGAGGGAGCTTTTATGTAAATGAGTATAGGGTATAAGCATTGATCTCGTGCCTTTCATTCTGCCACACACATTAAAAATAATAATAATCTACAAATGTTTTATGCTTCAGCCTTTCACCAAGCCAGAACTTGCCAGAAGTACTCAATACGTTCACCATTAGCTCTGCATTAGCTGCCATACTGATTTTAGAAGGCTCAGGGGAAAAACGAAAGCATCTATAAAGGCATTCTAATTTTTAACATAAGCTTGGGCTTTGATTGTAAAATGTATCTCATTTGGTCATCTTGGTTTTTAAACTTCATACCATTCCCTAAATTCATCACTTGCTGCAGCTGCTCAGCACTTAGCACCTGTACATTTACCCCTGAGAGACTCCAGACTGAACCAGAAGATTTTATTGGCGTTGAGGCTAATGGCTAAACTTTCAAGATTTGTTTTTCAAATAAATGTGCTTTTTTTCCACATTATACCTTCAGCAAGCTGAAATAGTTAGAGGTTGCTTATGAGAAACCCACCATAAGGCCCTTTAACATGGGGATCTAAAGAGAACCAGATTGAACTCCCTTTACAGAGTGAGAGTTTTTAAAGAACAAACATTTAATGAGTATCTCATTTCTGCATTAAATACTGAGGGTCTTTTAAGCACAGATTTCTACTGATCTTAATGAAGAAAAGCAAGGGAGGGCTTCTTCTGTATTTCATGCTGTACTGTGAAAAAGTAGAAATTTAATTTGTCTCCGAGATTCCTTTTTTTATTTTTGAGGGCATTTGAATTTTATGTTTTTCCTGTCTGCATGCATTATTCTATAAACCTTCTTCTCCTTGGTAGTCTGGGACTGTTTAGATCCCCTTCTCTCACATACACAGGTATTCTGCTTATGCTTGAGTGTATGGTAGAGCCCTTTGTTATTAGTAAAGCAAAAGCCAGTAGGAACAGAGTAGCAGTTAAGGCTGAGACACTGCCCCTTCCAAACATTAGGAGCAATTGGAGCATCCATCTGGAGCAAAAGCTCTGTGGAGCTGATCTGGGTGAAGAGCTGGATCCCAAATGCCTGTATAGGATGAACCATGGGTGCGCCTGGCCTCCAAGGCTGCTTTCATCCTTCTTGACTCTCTGTCTTGGAAGTTCACTGAAGAAGGAGGGAGGGAAGAAACATGGTGAAGGTTTCCCTGGATCTCTAAATATGAGCAAGGGGAGCCTAAGTCTCTCAGCCGAATGCTGAAGTCTGGCAACATGGGACCTGCCAGTACTTGAGTCTTTCTAGTGTTCAGCACCTGACAACATCAAGGCAATTGCACATTTATTTGGGGTGGGACTCTAAACTAGAATGAAGGAGCCCAAACATGTTACAGATGAACTTCCACAAGGGCAGCTGTACGGGGTAGATATTTTCCAGCTAACTAAAATCCTCCTCACAGGAAAAATCACATCAGGAATAAACAAAATCAGAGGTAATAACTATTCAGGCTTCTGGGTAATATGCAGGTTTGGCTTTAGTATCCATCCAATTTTAAACAGCTGCACATTATCCGTAATGTAAGCAAGGGCAATAATTTTTCACCAATTACATAAAGCTTGTATTTGATTTGCCCAGATCTGCTCAAACCTGTCGTATATCAGTAACAGCATTCAGTGAGTTTCCTGGTCTTGTTTGACTAAAATCTTGTATAAGATAAAGACTAAGTGCCTAAAGCTGTATATATTACATTTCAAATGCTCCTATATGCAGCTGGAATAAATGGTAATTAATTATAATGCATACATTTTATCTACTATGTTTTATTATTTACAGCCTTTCTCCCCATCATTTCCATATTTTTCACCTGTATATACATTTTGCTACAGAGAGCAGTACTTATGAAATATTGAGGTATTTATTGTTTATCTTATTAGATCCTTCTTGCATTTGAGCCAGAACAATAAACAGTACTAACATTTTTAATCATCATTCAGAGATCATTGGATGACTTCATCACTTAGTATGAATTTATCATGAATCATTGCAGCTGAAGGGAGCATGAGGGAAGAGGAAACTATTATTAGGCAATATGTTATCAAATGAACTGTAACAATTTCCAAGATCTCTTCAAAGATTATTCCACAGGAGCAGTACTTTCCTCTCAAAGAATTACGATAAGAATTTCATTTTTTGTGATCATGCTGTAAACCATTGTTAGAATTTTCTATGGAAAATATTTTTAGTCTTTATTCTCAGTATAGCTGAAAATCCGCTCTGAGGTTTCCTTCAACGAGAAAAGCAACTCTCCCTGTCTTGATGTGACTGGGAGATGAGGTCCTATTCCAAATTCACCCCCCCATTTCAGACTTCTAAGCACATTTGTGCAATATAATTATATTTGAATTTCCCTCTCACCTTTCAGAATTTCTGCCATCCTCCTACAGAAATACCTTAACTGTCTTTCTCACAAAAAAGCGTACACATTTTGGCTTCCTCTATGCATAGAGAGTGCCTAGCATACTTTTTGAAAATAGGTGCAGGTTAGGGATGTGTGTATAAGATTAGATAACAAGATTTACTGCCTCCTCAGGAGAATTAATTGAAGAATGTTCCATAACACATGCATTAGTGATCATTAGCCCCACCTCAATCTCGGCAGCAATTATTGCTTCTTTTCTTGAGTCTTTGCATTTTCCTAGTTGACGTGCACATTGAAAGGCCTTGGAGTATCATCAAATTCTTTGTGGGATGGTTAATTTACTGATATTGAGTATCCTGTATTCAGAATCCTGTAACAGATTTTTCTCAACTGCTGCCTACATGGGAGCTCATCTGGAAATATTTTTAACCCTTCCTCGAGGGTGGACTATTCACTCAGGACTGCTATAATGAGATCTCTGTGAAACAAGGAAAAGCACTTTCTGGTGCAGTGCAAGGGAAAAATCCAGTGGGTTGTGTGGCAGCTCAGAGAGAGGTGTTTTTTATGGCATATAAGGGCCCACTAGGAACATGCCTTGGATCCTTACTCAGGTAAATGCATCTTCTAGCATAATGAGAACCAAAAATTCCCAGTCATTAGATCAGGTCAGGGAAGATACAAAGGATTTTGCAAGGCTGTTTTTTTGCTGTTGGTTTTGGGGTTTTTTTGTTAAGATCAGTACAGATGAGGTTTGATGCCAATGAAGCCAATTGGATGCACATCAATACAGAACTGGTGCAAATGGGAGTTTGACAGAATGTTTTCCTCCTGAGGCATCCTTGTTCCCTGTGGAATTAACCAATACTTTTAGCGAGAAATCTGCTGTCACTGTGCATGAAGAAAGAAGGCAAAAGACAGCTGCCAGAAGCTGTGAAATCCTATCCCACACTTCCCCATTCCCTGCTTCTAAAAGGTCTCTTAAAGACACTGGTTTAGGAGAAATAGCAAACATTCACTTTTTTCTGTCTTTTTTTTCTTTTTTTTTTTTCCTTTCTTTTGTCTTTCTGTCTGTGACAACAAACTTTTCCAGGGCAAGACCTGAATCCTCTTTGACTTCTCCCATCTCCAGATTCCACATTTCGGTGGTGTTTTGAAATTTGGGTCTGAGTGTTTTTATTTTCCACCACTGGAATCAACTTTTTAATGCAGACCTGGCATGTTTCTATCTTCCATCAGTAGAAATGAGAGTTAAAATCTTTATTTTGGGCTTCTGACTATTCTCTCTTGGCTCCTCTATTTTTTGGAAAGCCTAGATTGTCTGTGTCTGCAAGTGACTGCATTGCATGTACCTCTCTCTCTCCGTTGGCTCTAACTTTTAAAATTACATGTTAAGTACTAAAGTACTCAAGGGCCTTATAGAAAGTAGTAATTCAAGGTCAGGCTTCTTCGGATCAGGACACTGACTTAAGTATAGGATTCATGTGTGGCACAAGAAGAATACACTGAATTGTGGCAAGAGATATTTCTCTTATGGGAAGACTTTGTGAGTCACGATTCTGTGTGAGTTAATGTCATGGTGCAAACTCTCAGCCTGCACCTGCAGTGCTGGCAGGTTGTCAGGATCTTCAGTATTACAGCCCAATATTAAACTGTGTCTGTGTGCTATTGCCAGGCTACCACCTTAATTCATCCACTGATCTGCCTTGATGCTGGAAGCGCTGCCCTGCCTATGCTCTTCTGCTGTTATCCTCTCGGAATCAGCGGGAAATATCCTCATACCCTATTTGCTCAGTCATCTCTCTTTTCCAGTTTGATTTATTGTCCCGCTGCCCCTTGACTTTCTGGGTGTCCTTTGGCAAAGGTGTTTTCCTTGCTCATTTCTTCTCACTGCTCTTGCTGCCTCAGACTGGGAAGCCTGCAGGGCAGAGGGTCTGGGATGCTGCAGGTCCTGCCTCAGTGCTGGCTCATGCGCAGGTCACCCTCTGAATGCTACTGCCACACAAATGAACACTGGCTTGTTGACACAGGTTTTAAAAAAGCATTTGACAACGTATCTTAGCTCCAAATGTGACTGGGCAGCCTCTTCACTGCTTCATCTCCATGCAAACACTGATGACTGTGAAGCAGAACAGCTCTGGTGCCTTCACACGAAAGCAAAGCTGCCACAGCTCTACTCAGTCCTTCCCAAAACAAAACCAGGAACAGTTTGGACCAACCCAGGTGTTAAAGCAACCGGTCTGGACTCTGAAGCACTACTTTGACTACCGGCAGTTATCTGAAGGAGACGTTTGTCACACAGCGGTCTTGGCATTGCATTCTTCTTAGTCAATAAATTAAGTTTGTGCCTTGAAAACTTTGAACCACTCCCCAAGCAGAAAAAATAGAAGCTGTTCTTTGCAGGGGTTTTAGTTTAATCAAAGTTGCTGGTGGACTGTGTGTTGCTTGTCTTGCTGTGTGTTTGGGGCTTTTTGGTGGTATTACCCATGTAAGGCAGGCTGTTTCATCTTGTCTTGGTGTCAGTCTTTGCTAGGACAGAGTAGCACCCTTCTCCCTTTGAATTTTATGGCATATTAATTATTGGGCCATTCATAGTAAGAAAAGCTAAGGAAAGGGTGTGTCATAATCTCTGTGAAATGAGTGCTGCCTCTGTTTTGCAGTCTTTGGCAATCTACCAAAGGGAGGTTAATTTTTGCTGCTTTTTTTTTTAATCTGTCATAGTCAGGTGATGATCAACACCCACCTAAAGCTGAGGTAACTTGAATATTGCTGTGGTACTCAAACTCAGATATACCTCTTGCATGCAGCAGGACTTTGTAAACACAATATGTTTTCATTGCTTTTTTCTAGAATAAACAGATTAATGGACTTTCAGGCTGCAGTAAATCCTTGTGATTATCTAGTCTGATCTATTTTATTACAAAAGCCATAGATTTCATCCAGTGGTTCTGGCCTTTAGCCTGACAAATTGTTTTCAAACTAGGGCATATCTCTTTGGAAATGCATTTGCTCTTCAGTTAGAGGTTCCAGCAAATGGAGAATTTACCACAGCCCGTAGTAATCTAGTCCAAGTGACTTATTCTCACCATTACAAGTTTACAGTTTATCTCCCTTTGAAACATTTGCTGACTCCCAAATTCCAGCCACTGGATCTTCCACTTTCAACTACTGAAGGAGATACTCTCATATTAGCTCTCTTTTCTTCACAGAGATGTTGGGGGCAAGGCAGCAAACTATCGCTTAGCTTATTCTTTCCTGTGCCACATATACTGACTTCTTTGAGGTTCTTTTGGTAACGGGAGGTTTAAATTGCTGTGACCACATTGCAGATGGATATGGCCATGTCAGACTTTCAGCCTGGTGCTCTGGGCAGGGCATCGCCCATGATACGCTGCATATGGGCCTGCAAAGCTGGGAAATATGTGGCCTGGGCTGAGTCCCATGTCTCCATGGCTGCATTAGCTGCCCAAGTTAGATCCAGTAGGTTTGCAAGAAGTGCCTTTACTGAAAGGGGGGATACAACCTCATTCTGGTGACTCTTTGAACCCTCTCTGTATTGTCAAGAGGCTTTGTAAAGGATGAGCGCCTTCCCTCTCTGCTGCAGGGAGGCAGGACTGAAGCTGGCCTGCAGCAATCCCCATCCTTCCTGGCTTACAAGCGCACTTCTGCTGCTGCAGTACATCAGAGGGAGCAGCAGCACTGGGAAGGTGAGCTCCTCTGATGACTGAAGGGGCTGGGAGGGAAGGTGTCCCTGCAGCACCTTTGCCATGCTTTGCTGGTGTGAGAGCAAGGGGTGAATGCAGAGGAGGTCTCTTGAGTAGCCATATCCTGGCCTCAGCTTCTCTGTGGGGGACAGGAAAAAAAGTAGGGCCTTTATGCCTAGGAGTTGACTAGTGGGCTGGCTGCTCTTTGAAACATAGCAGTGATGAGGCACAGGATGGGTCAGGAGAGAATCAGTTTGGTGCGATGAGAAGGGAACGAGGAAATCAAGTGGCTTGTGTATCCCAGAAAGCAGGTGCAGAGTGTGGAGCCAGAGGACAGGGGTGGGAAACCGGGAAGACGAGGGCTGTAGGTCTTGGAGAAATGCAATACTAATGGCAAAGAAGAAAAAGCATAGGGAAAGAAGGGGAGGGAAAGCCTACGCAATTGCTGAGACCACCATGAGGTTCAGCAGATGGTGTGGCAGCATTTGGAGGCTCTGCAGGGAGGCAGGGGGTGGGCGCTGGCCCTGCTCCTTTGCAGCAGTGGTCGGGCTGAGCTGTGCCGGCTGGAGGCAGCTGAGGGCTGGCAGGGCTCAGCAGCACGGCACGGCTCTCTGCTCACCTGCCCACCCCTCAGCAGAATGGGGGGTTCGGCCTCCCTGCTGCATTTTCTTTTAATTGAAAGGCTACCTACCACCATGTCCTGCATAAACAATGGCATGTTACCAGAAAAATATCCTTTCATATGGGCTTTTCCCCTCCTGGCTAAGCTGCCATATGTGTCTGATGCACTAGTAAGCAGGTCTCCCCCAAGAAGCAGCTGCATTTTGGGGATGGGTGAAGTGATTTTACTATAGGGCCTAGCCTTCCCTTTACAGTGCTTTGGCAATCCTTAGGATAAAAGGCAGTGTGTATGAGTAGAATGAGTATGAAAGCTTGCTTTCTACATGGGCTATCAGCTAGCGACAGTGTGCGTAAAGGCATGCTCATGATTTCTTTTGCTGTCTCACTTACTTTGACATTAAGCATAGATAGACTCTGTTTTAAGGACTTACAGAGAGCTGTTAGCTGATCTGGCATTTTCAATTCCTCCTGAGTGCCAGGAACCCTGTCCCAAGTTGCTTAAGATAACCAGATGTTTAAGTGACCTAAACACTTTTATAAGTGGTAATGTAGTTTGTTCAGAGCTGCGTGATGTTCTGGGTGTCCTTTATTCTGCTTTGGCTCATTTCCCCGGAGATTTCCCCCTAACTTCAAAAAAGATCTGGCCCATTGCTATTTTGAAATTTGTTTTATTCTTTAGCCTAATAAATGGAAGGCTGATAGACTGATTTGATTGATGGTAATTTATTTTCTAGTGAGCACTTCCTAGCTCTTTTGTATGCAACTCGACAGCATGCTCTTCTTGATAAAATGTTTTGGGCAAAGCTAAATAAGAAGGGGGAAAGAGGGAGGGAGGAAGGCATTTGCAAAGTGCTGGAAGATTTGGAGGAATTCCTCTGCAGGGAAAAACAACAAAGGAAGGTACCAGGAAACCAAGTATTAATTTCCCGCACCGCCATTAGCCTGACACCTGTTAGCCCTGACCATTACCCAGAGCTGAGGGGGAAAAGGCTAATCTCTACCACATTTATATCAACAGACTTGAACAAAAAAGCTGCCTAATTATCCCATTGAACCTGTGTCAGCTTTAAGGCCGGCTCGGTTTCCCAGGCTGGCCGCCTGCCAGGACCAGCAAGCTGGGGTTCATAAGCTGCATGCTAATGACAACGTCCTTTCATTCCAGCAGCGGCATAATTGCCAAAAGCAGTTTACAGGCTCATTATTTTTATGGTCATATTTCAGATGACAAAGTCAAAGGTCAGCCCAGGGTTTACTTGGCAATGCATTGGAAATAGTTTGTTTAGCAGAGATTGCATCTTGGTGATAACGGTGGGACACCTAAAATAGCTGCCTGTTTTTCCTGGGCTGTAAGGGGAGGATGACTGAGGAAGGAAGCAAAAATGACGAAGATGGTCTGAGTATGGCTAAATGTTTAGTGGCTCTGCTATGCCTATTTTGCTTCTGCTGCTGGTGGTGGTGTGCTTCTCAGCAGTCAGCCTGTCTTGGTGATACGACATCCAAAGCCACGGAATTCATTTGCTTATGGTACATAAGATTTGGAGTCCAGGTCTCACAGTTGACATAAAATGCAAAGTTAAATTCCTAGACTTTGGTCCAAAGATTAATTTCCCCAAAATAGTTCAGCTGAAATGAGTGAGGGGGATGGTTGTTGCAGTGTTTTAGCTTCCTTCAGTGCAGGAGCTTGATATTTGGATTAGAATTTGTGCTCAGAAATGTTTTGGATTCTTTGCTCCCATTTGGTCAATGATTACACCTGGTTTCATTGGCAGAGACCAGGTTTGGATCGGAGCTTTCCCTCAATAGTACTGACTGCTTAGGTCAATTGTCTTCATTCAAACCAAAGTTAACTCAATCTCTCCTGCCCATCCTTGCACCAGCAATAAATGACATTTACCAAGTACAATTGGTTTTTTTAAAAATAAAATCCCAGCTGTCTTTATTAATTTTTTTTTGGGGGGGGGACGGGACAGGTAGGCAGCCAAAAAAAAAGGAGGAATTTCAGGTCTTTAGTTTTTTGGTCAGTGAGAAAATTTTGGCAGTGACAGTTTAGGGAGAAGTGGTGAGGAAAACAGGCACGTCAACCCTCAGTTTGTCTCCAAAGGCCTTGGAGCAGTGCACGAGGTCTGAATTAAGGGCATGCTTGGATATCTGGCCATTTGTGCCAGGATTTCCTTGCTAAGCTCTGTTTTGTGCAAGCAAGAAACCCAAGCAGACCATCTCCCATGCTACAGAGGGCATGCCCTGGGGCAGCGGGGACAAAGAGCATGTCATGCCCACGGCGCTGCTGGACCACAGGCAGCCACTGTGAATTGGTCCTGGAGAACAGGGAGAACCAACACATTTGCATGATACTAAAGCTTACAGCTTTAGTACGCGTGCGTGCATACAATAAAAGTGAATCCTTTAAATGCTCATGTTAATAGACCAGCCTGAATGAGTATCATGGGCCTGGGTTTTGCCATAATATTCTTTGACTGCAGGGGCTGACTACTGAGATGTATATTCACATGTAAAGCAGTAAGAAATACAATTAACAATGACACACGGAGAAAATCACTGTCAGTTGGCATTAGTTTGATGATTAATGTGTTTTGTTTTGGTTTTTTTTAACTTGCTTTCACTCCATCCATGCTGGAGCTGTGTCATCCTAGCCTCTGGGAGATGGAAAGCAAGGTCTACACATTTTTCTGCTTCTGTGGTTTCTATGGCTGTCAGTCTGGCACCAGTACACAGTTCTCAGAGAACATCACACTGCTGCTGTCTTGGTGGGTATATAAAGGGAAAAGCAGTGAGCACAGAGAGAAAGAGCAAAGCTGAGTGTACAAATATAACGCCATAAGGAAAAATAGGCATCCCTTTCCTTACAGCCCATCCTTCTGTCCTTTAGTATGACAATTTCCACACGGATCAAATGATCACTACCCAGCAAGCTGTCATATAGACATTTCAGAACGAAAATTGTGCAAAATACCTTGTATTTCAAATGCAGAAACCTCCATATCTGTCTGAAATTGGAATCCAAATGTTGTCACTTGTCTTTGTCTCAAATATCAAACCCGTGTGCTGCAAAAATCACTGACAATGATTTCCAGTTCCAAGGAAAGCACAAGCAAAATGGTTGAAGACAGAAATCACATATTCAAACACAAGTACATGATGTGAAAGTTAAAGGAAGGATACAGAAGAAGTGGTACTAAAATACTTCTTTCAGCTTCACCGTGTGTATTTAAAAAGCAAACGAAAACAGCATCTCTCTTTAAACTACGGTTGAATTATATTTACTGTAGTAAAACTACAGGAGCTTGGTGCATTATATAATAATAAAAAAATACCAGTTTATTAAGTCAAATAGTAAAACTATAGTCAGTCTCCACTCTAACACAGTAATGTGGCAAACCATGCTGACTGCGGCTTTATAGTTTCTTTAGCATCTGCAGTTAGTTATAGCAGTTTTACTATCTACATTTCAATATACTCTTCTGATTAAAACTCCTCATAGTTTTTTTATTAGATTTTCTGTCTACATATGTTTGATTTACCAAGACATTGTGAAATGGAGAAAGTTGCTTTGAAAGTTTCCTCGATGTCTTGAATTGTTGGTAAAATACAGAAATAGGAATAGGACAACAGGAGGAAGTGAAAATCCTCTTGAACCTCTACCATAGGATATTAAATTGTGGGGGCAACTTATCCATGGTAGATACCATGCCTGTGGTAGAAACCACTTTTCCTTAGAGGCAGCTGGGTCTGGTCACTGTGAGACAAAGGAGCCAGACTAGCCTTGGCTGGGGCCAGCTGGCTAATTCTCGTATTTTGGTGTTGCAACT
This sequence comes from Pandion haliaetus, assembly GCA_013401275.1. Lineage (NCBI taxonomy): Eukaryota > Metazoa > Chordata > Aves > Accipitriformes > Pandionidae > Pandion > Pandion haliaetus. The sequence continues at coordinate 467,452 of VYZV01019995.1, forward strand.
CTCATAGTCCTGCAAGTGTCGTAAGAAGATATGGAGCAATTCAGTTGGGATTAATGGCCAGAAACATCTACTGACTTCTCTGTCAGGACAGTTGACTTATGTTTGAGCTGAACATGGTATTCTGGCTCAAAAACTGGGAGCAAGGGTTAGCCAGGGAGGTAAGGGGCCAAAAATATCTAGACATTTTGGATCCCCTGGCTACAGAATAGGAGACTCCAGTAAGGATCACTCATCCCTTCCAAAGTCAGTATGTGGAACTCAGTGCTGTACTGTCTGTATTTCAGGTAAGGCCTTGAAAAGGGAGAGCCAGTGGACATTAGGAACCTATCACTGTGCTTCTTATTAAATTATTATTTTCCTGCCTTTCATCGAAGTTTCCCTTCTCTTGGTTGCTGGCTAGCTGTCTTCATCCATCAACATATTTAGTGTTCCTGTTAAAGTGTCCCACACCAAAGTAGCTCTTCTCTGCTTCAAAAAAAAAAGCCTTGGCTTCAGAGAAGCAAGTGGAAAATATCCTGTTGATGTCAATAGGCAGAGAAAGAAATGAGCCAAACATGAGCTTGTAAAGTTGTTGCCTGTGAAGAGGCCCTAAGAGTTAGTGAAGCTGCCTGGGGTTCATGGAGGCTGCTGTGGTTGCAGGATACAGAAGGGACTGCACACCAACAGTTTCACATGGAGTCATATCTTGGGAGTGGGGGTTATCGCACAGGGATACCACCCAACTTCTATTTATTTCACTCCCCATGGGACAGCACAAAAACCCAGAAGCAGAAGTCAGTCATCTTTCTCCTTCACTTCCAGGGATGCTTCTTGACTGTGTGTAGCTCAGGGCAGATGCAGGCATGCCAAGTTTATAGCCTTCTGCTTGATCCATACGGAGTGCACCCGTTCCTCACCGCCTAGCAGGGAACAGCAATTATGGGGCCCTCCTCTGTTTTTCATTTCCCTTCTTGTCACCAGTGCTCCCCCAGGATGGCTAGAAGGTGATGAGACACCTTCAGTGTCTGTCAGCCCTCCACTGATGGGCACCACAAATGATGCAGGGAGCTGTTTTGAGGAGCAGGGTATGGACAATAAATTTCAATAGACGGGAGAACCTGAAAGCCATCCACCTGGAGGAAGGGCTAACAGCCAACTGAAAACTTCCAGGATGCTCTGGCTCTAAGAGGCTATCAATCCAGCATTATCAGAAACACCAGTTGTACAGTTCAGATACTCACTTGTTTCAAATCATAGAGAGCCATTCCAGGGACTTCTGTGCCTTTCTTTGTTACCTTTTCTCTGGGGACCTTCTGGTTTTGGCAAAAATAATAAATAAGGTTTTTTTATGGATCATGCTATAGCTTTAGAAAAGTCAAGATGTGTTTTCTAGCACTGGAGTCGTGTGACAATTGTGAGGGATCAAAGAAATTTTCCCTTGTTCTTTGTCAGAAGAACTTAGATGAAGGAGAAAATCTCATTTATATCCTTTCTTTCTGCCTCAGTGCAAAGTTTCCAACTCCCAGCCAGTCCTCCCATCTGCATTGCTGCTTCAGGCTTGAAAAAAACAGTATGTGGTGCATTTGGTCTACTTCTAACAAAAACAGAGACACAGAGTGCCAGTGGAGGTCCTGCCACATGTTTTCCACAGATAAACAGAAAGGGACATCACGACAATGTAGGATGCTTTCCTTTACCTGCAGTACAAGCTCTTACAAGATTATTTTTTTTAATGATTTCTCCTATATTTTAACTAAAACATTAATGTTTTTTAGAAATTAACTGATTTTTTTTTTTTTTTGAGCAGCTGTTTTTTCATTCTCATTTGAAAGAACATTAATCATGCAGCTGTATTCAGGTCAAACATTTTCTAGTTTTTGACCCATTTTGTGGTATTGCAGTACAGCTTTTAGTTGTGCCATATGTCAGACCTTAATACAATTAATGTAAACACATGGAATTCTAAGTTCAAGAAACCAACCTCATCCTAGGCTGGCTCAGAGTGAAGGCTAAGCCCACTCACAGACATAGGCACAAAACCCAGTCTGGTTGTTGCTCTTAGCAAGTGAATTTTTTCGTGGGTTTGGGGTTTTTTGGGGGAGGAATAGTGTTTTTTGATCTTTGAGTCATTTTACTGACAAACTCACACTGGATCTTCTCTGGAGCATCTATTAAAATTTCATCAAACCAGGCTCGTATGAGATTTCTTATAGGCTGGTAATGTCCCAGGATCTTCTCTTCAGGTTATGGTGGTGTTTCTTGAAAATTGCAGTAAACACCTTAAACTAAACTTTCCAGGGACAGAGAATCTGATTTACTATATAGAGGGTTTAAACAGGCTAAAGTGTGACTAAAACTCATCTTGGTGCTCCAGATAATTATAATAATATAAGAAAACCTTGCTGCCAGGTTTTATTTGAAGTGAATGTGCTACACGTCCCTCTTCCTCTCCATCTTTGAGGAATGTTTACAAGTGTCTCATGTAAAAGCCAAGTCCCAAAGCTTATCTGCAACTGAATCTTTTGTTTGCAACTGCTTTAAAATGGAGGGGGAGCCCTGTGCATTGACACCAGTAAAACCATTAGATAAACAAACCTTTATTTCCTACATTTCCTTAGGACTTCAGATCCTGCCTTATTTTTTTCTTCCTCCTAATGCTCCGCTCATTAACAGGTTCATTTGATTCTTTCCTTGGGAATTCACCAGAGTTTGCCCTCAATCTCAGGGCAAATAGTTTATAAGTGACCTTGCCGGATGGTGTTCGTTAACTGCTTCAGTCCCAATGGGACACTGATATACCCTTAATTAGGATGTGAAGGGAAAAACCTCCAAGTGCTCCAAGGTGACTTGAGAAAGTTAGCTGAGAAAGCCTAGCTGTTCATCTTCCAAGGTTCAAGGCAAAAGTGGAAAGGGAACAGGAAAAAAACCCACATCAGGAGTGAAAAGGAAAAGCAGAAATATTAGGATGACAGTTACGTACTCTGCCACATTTTTTCTCTTAGTCATTTATTTTTTTGTGCGTTATAATATAAATGAAGAGTTGAACTCTCCTAAGAATTATACTAGAGCGCAGCGTGAAAGCACTTTCATGTCTTTTCCATTCCCTGTCAGGTACAAATACCTGATACAGGTGCAGAGCAGAGCAGCAACACTCCTTGCCTTGTGGAAAGTATTGTTTATTCAGACTGATACTGTTGAAAGAAAAAAACCATGAGGTCCCTTACACAGTCAACAGGGTACCAGTCTGCTGAACCAGCTGTGGTTCGGCGATGCACAAGAATTCAAGCCCTAATACCCTTAGCCTGTGAAAGGCTGGAGAATTGGGGTGGGAGAATTTGACTTTGGAGCCATAGCTTAAGAAAATGAGCCCATTCAGCAGAGCTGCTGGAAATGTGCTTACCTTTAAGCACCTTAACAAGTCCTGCACCCTCACAGAAGCACTTTCCTGAACTGTGTTTGTTGTTCCAGCCATCGGTGATATTACACGTCTCTCTCGCACTTGTTACATTTGGTTGAGATTTAACACACTACTGTATATTATTAATCCTCTAATGTAATAACATCAAGGTTATTCCCTGTAACACAGAACAGATGGTGGCACCCTGAAAAATGGTGCTTTATCAAGCAGTTCTGCGAGGGATTGATTTTTCTTCTTATCCTTTCTTCTTGAGAAATTTTCTTCACCTTCCAGTACTTTTTGAAGAGCGTGATTTGATTGATTAAGGTCCTGTTTATGTGTTTTCCACTTTTCAGCTCTCCCTGGAAGGAGAGATGTGTGGGGATGCTCGCTCTCTCTCTCTCTCTCTCACACTCCCGATTACCAGGTTGCAGAGCCATGGTCCCTCCTGCCCCTTGCTCCAGCCAGGGGATTTGCAAACACCCGGTTCAGAGACTCCAGCCAACAGCAGTACGATGCAAGGCACCGCGCTGCTCGGCCTCACAAGATGGGGGCACTTGGGGCTTACACAGGAGCCGAACAGAACTGACAAATACATGTGCCTGGTACTACGGATTGCCAAAGGGGCCTATGAAATGGGGTGGATTAGTTTCCTCTGTAAGAGGACCTCTCTGCAAGGTTTCTTAAAATCCTCAGCGCTTATGGTGGAGGGGGTCCACCAGCTAGCGCTACGTGAACAGCTCAAGAAGCAGGGTAGTCTTGTAGGCACAGGGCTCTGTGGGGTCTATTTCTTTCTGGCTTTGTTATTATTCTGTGGATAACATTGCTTTACTCTTGGCACCTGAAGTATCTCAGGGTCTCTAGCCGGCACAGCATGGCTTTAGCACACCTTTAAGCAACCACATTCTGCCCAAACCCCACTTAAGCGTCCCTGAAGTTCTTCTGCAGATCTGAGACATGCAGAGCTCAACCATGAAGGTCTGCTACGCAGGGAGAATGGATGCACTTTAGCTTCACCTACTCAATTCTCACCATCACTAAGCTTTGCAGTTGTAATCCTAAAATATTAACACTGGGCTGCGGGGAATCATCTTTTATTTAGGGCTTTTCATGTATTTCTTAAACTTTAATTTACCTTCCTAGCTACCCTTGTACCCAGCACATTTCTAAAGGCTTGTCCTGATTTCTTGTGTGCTTTACAAGCATGTCACAGACCTGACTGCATGCTATGCTTTATTTTTGGGGATAACTTAACATATATTTGATCTGCTTGCTCTCTATTTTCACTATCACAGATTTCCCAGAGAGGGAGAAGTAGCCCACCTTATAACCCCTGCACCTTCAGCCTCTCCAGCTATTACTAATGGTCCTCATTCTCCTTCTCCTTCCTCTACTTGAGCCTGGTTTTCCTGGATGGGAATGACCTCCCCTCCACCCCCACCTCTTTTATTATTTCCAAGACACGCTATGCATGAAACTGCAAACACCTGGCAGACATTCCAGGGAGCGATCTGTAGTGCGTCTCCTGCACTGCACACGCATCTGAGCTGAACCTCATTTTAGGGATCCCAGAGGTCCTCTCAATCAATAATCCATGTATTTTTATGAGAGCTAGATTACAGGGATTTGCAAAGGGGGTGATTAAGTAATGCTTCAAAGAGCAGTTACTACTAACACCTGCAGCATTAATAGGGATCTATTAATAGAAAGTGCACGATTTAGTAATAATCCCTTATTCATAGAAATGTCCCTTGATTTATGCCCTTCAAAATAGACAATACTTTCCATATATCCAACTGGATTTAGATAGATGTGACTTCAACATCTGGCTGAGTGATGACATTTCAACTATGCAGACGTCATGCAGGGGGCCCAGAACAGTTAGCTAGAAAAGGGATAATAATCATGCTCCTTACATTGCTCACCACCTGCACGTTCACGCTGTGTGGAAATGGTTTCCTGTGCTGATCTATCTCAGGTGGTTATCTGCAGGTGCCCCAGCGAGACAGTCTGAGCACTGTCAATCACTGCCCGGGCACCGGGGAAACCAGTATTAACTCTTTTGCTGATGGGATGAGGTTAGACACAGACTCATCGTCTGGGATGCAGCCTATCCTACCACCATCCTGGAAATGTAGGGCCGATGGGTTTCCTCCAAAAAAAGACTTTGAACTTAAGGTAGGATCCATATAGAGATCTTTCTGGGGGACAAGAAAAGAGCATCACACAAGTGAGTGCAAGCTCTCTGAAACGTAGATTTCTCAAGCTAATAACACCTTGCACTTAGCCAGTACCTCTCCCTAGCTCTGTGCTGCCATCCAAAGCATGCAGAGCCATCAGAGGGTCGAATTCATTCATTGCTTTTGGGCTATACTGGGTTTTGTCTCTGTTGCTTATCTTCCTCATACTGGTGAATTGGAAATTGTATAAAGTCTTCCTCTCAATAATTTTGCGCTTTTGTTAAGGTGACTCTGCTCTGCTGGATTGCTCTGTGTTGCACAAGTAAAATGGGACCAGAAAACAGATTCATATACATGGCTTGCAACTTTTCTGAAGGCACAATATTAGTACCGCAGAAAAATAACTGGGCTAGATTCAGCCCAGCTGAGTCCAAAATGTCTATCACCCTCCATGAGCAAGGTGCTCTGGGTTTCAGTGGATTTTGACATTGGGACTCTTCTCCCAGCTGAAGAAATAGTCTCTCCCACTCCCATTTGAACTTGCACTTTTCACTTCTGTAGGTCTGCTCTGGATTTATGCCACCATCCCTGAGAGCAGACTGGATACTCGGCAGACCATGGACAGCTTAATTAAGGGCTGGAACTCAGCAGAAATCCATGCAAAAACTCTGTTGTTTGCTTTTGTTTTGCTTTCAAGGCAGAGATCATGACGACAGGTCACTCCTGGATACTCTATAAATTATCTGGGGGGAGAAAGTAATTTTTCAATGACATGTAGCTGTTACTCCAAACCAAACTTTGATATACTTCTGGGTAAAGTCTGTTGGGAATGTCCAGGCACTTCCAAATCCTGTCAGTTTTCTTGCCTGTTTGAGTGGGAAGCAGTGTTGTTTTGTTTCGTGACGTTCCCCAATCCACCGTACTGCACAGGTCCTGCCTCTATAAGGCACCACTCCAGTACTGCCTTTCTCCACCTTCAGTACTCTCAGAAACATTGAATTTAGCCTGGCTGTGTCGAAATGCACTCAGTGTCAGGGATGGGTGAAGATTCGCACTGATTCATGCTGCATCCAAAATAGTTCTTCTGTCACTAACTAAAAGCCCCACTTTTTCTCCATATATGTGAACAGCCACTATGAGTGGTCCCTGTCACCATAGAGCCTGTCCACATACAAAGGCAGAGTTTTGCTGGGGGCATATGGACCCAATGTGCAGATCTCAACCATCAAAAAAAAAAAAGAAATTATGCTGGTGTGAAAATGAAGGCATAATTTGGGGGCTGAAATGAAAATAAGTTAGCCTGAGTATATCTGTCCTGCTGTCCAGGTGCATGTATTTAATCAAAAAGTGATTTTGTAATGGTGATGCAGTCAAGTTTAAACATAGGTAAAATGGGCTCACTTGTTTTTAATCACCTACTTTGGCCACAAAGTGAAGAAGCTTATCCACTTCTTCCTCTCCCATGCCTTGCAGCACTGCACACTTAGACATCTAATGCTACAAGTGGGAGGCCACTCTACCCTTTATTCCACCATGATTAGTCATTTTGAATGGGAGAGACAACAAAAATGTCCTGTTTATTAGTAAGAACTTTCTGACAAATATGATAGTACATAAAATACTGGTGCGAAGAGGCTCTTGGAAAAGATCTAGTCCTTCTTCTGCGCACAGAAAGCTCAAGCATACCTAGACTACTTGTCATTTAACCCATCGCTTCCTGAGTAGGATGTATCTCAGACTTTAAAGAGGGCCTATAATGTGCAAGGAAACCCAGAATGGATTAAGTTAGCATGAAATGTATGTAGTCATGAGATCAAGATCCTATAACATGGAACAAATATGCAATGAAGTAACACAGAAGAAAGGTACTCCTCCTCTTCAATACACATCCTGCTTTATTTTCCAAAAAGGGGGCAAGAATTAAAGAGTAAGGAAAAGCTATCCTTGCCCTCTGGAATACAGAACATAGACCTAATAATTTATATCCTAGACAAGCAGAATTTGCTGGTGGCTGCTGAGATGGCTTTTTTGGTGAGGTTTCTCAAATATGGGTTGTCTTTCTGCTCCTGCTGGATTGCTCTTAGCAAGTCAGTTGGTACTTCGAGAACTTCTGTGATGGGGCTGCAGAGCCATAGAAATTCTAATTTTATAAATCAGGTAAATCATAGGGAAATTTTGTTGGTTTGTGGGTTTTTGAAATCCTTTAATGGTTCTACTTTTTTTGTTTATTTATTTGTTTGGTTGGTTTTAAATTACTTGTGTCCAGACTTTGCATTCCCTGCAGGTCATGAGACATGCAGTGTGTTTAGCAGTGATGCTTGCTAGAAGAATTTCCGTCTGCTGCTTGTCATTATAAGTGATGTGCTGCTAGGCAGAAAGCTACAATTTGGCTGGTTGGTGTTTGTCACTGCCTTTGAGAGGAAACCTCTTATCTAGAAGCTAGGGGGAGAGCTTTCCAAATTCACTGTCTTACGCAAGCCAACTAGAGCTTATCGCTCCCCATGTGTCTTGCCCTGTCTGTGGAACACATTCATTTCAGGCTCTGAGCTCTTCTTTCATGGAAACCATTAAAAAATTCTTTTTTTGTGTGTGTGTGTGGGAAAGAGGGACTTATCTTTTGCACTCTGTTTTTTAGTAGACCTGTCAGGTTCCAAAAGACAGAGAAATTACTATTAGGAAAACCTTAGGATAAATAAGATGGTAATTTCCCCTGCAATCTCCTACCCTTCCCTTAGGTAGGATAGAAATGTAGCTACCCTAAGTAAAAATGCCCAAGAGGGATGAGTATTTAACAAGTGTATTTTTAAACAAGACCACTCTGGAAGGTGGCAGTGGGTTCCCCTGGCATCACGCAGGCGGGAGGGAGATCTGCAGCCAGACAAACACCCCTGGGACAGCCCTGGCCCGAAGGTGGTAAGTGGGACAACAGCAAAGGCAGCAGTCTCAGCTCCTGCATAAGGAAAAGCTGCTCTGTCCTGCACTTGAGTAATCGATTCTCCTTACCTGAGCCCAATGCTCCCCCCCAAAAACCACGCATAAATGGAGAGGAAACAGAATCCAGCCCTCCCAAGGGGCAGCAAGTATCCTTGTAAAACAGGGCCTTTATGGGATGAAGGAAAAGAAAGTTGTAGGGGCACCATCTGTGCAATAAAATATTTAAATATACTCTGGGACCAAATCAATAACTCTTCATTTAAGCCAGGCTTGCTGCTGTTTTCCTTTTTATTAATATTACTCAGTATTAAAAAGACTGAAAGTTAGTAATCCAGCCAGGTTGTCTGGCTTTCTACCCCAGTCAGCCATTGACCATCAAGGCAATTCTAAACCTCCCACCCTACCAGTTCATGCCTCAGTTTACCTGCAGACAGACAGGATAGAAACCTCATCTGACTGAGAAGCAGTGAGTGTGCAAAAGGGCTTTGGATAGTTGGATATTGTGCATTGGAAGGACACTGGAAAAGGACTTAAAAACATTGAGAGAGTAGAGGTAGGTGGTTAAGGCAAGCTGAAGAGCTGCTCTTTTTGATTGTTACATCAATTACATTGCATCCATTTAGACTGGATTTTCACCTTATCTTTGGGCTTTTTTGTATTAATTGAAGATCCTGCCAGAGTAAGTAAGTACAAGGCTCCAGCTTCTTGTATTGTAGGATGAAGGCAAAAGGTGTATTAGAAATTATAGGATTGCTCCAAGGGAAATGTGTCCATTTCAGGGAGCCTCCTGTCAGCTTGGAAGCCACCGTTGCTAGCTAGGAACGCGTTTCCAGGAAAATATCTCTTATTATCTCAGTTTATGCCTTGAAGGTTCCTGTATGTACTTGATTTTGTTCACTTTCTCAAAGTGCAAGTGCAGCCTTTCCACTTATAACAGCCATTTTCTTCTTGTACCTGCTTTGTTTTAAAACCTGGCTTTTCTGGGTTTAAAACCTACCTTCAAGGTAAAAGGTCAAATACCATGGTATTTCCTATAATTCAAAGTTTGAATTGGAGTTGAAACGTTCTGCAGTGGTTACTGCAAGAGAACCAGTGTGCATTTAAGAGAGTCATCACCAAAGAAGTGCTGTGCTCACTGTTCAGCTCCTTTTTGGATGATTGTGGCCCCTCAAAAATTCATCCTAAATTCAGTTTTAATCTGCTTAATGGCTGCTTCAACAGCCAGCTGACTAAGGTTGCAGGGACATCACCCAAGGGGAGGTTCCTTTTTACGATCCTCGTACAGCAAGATGTTGCTGCAGAGCTCAGGACAAGAGAATGGTCCAAACTACATTTGACTTTGAATTTTAGATTTCCTGAAGCTTGAGGAGGATTCAGTTCTGGGGTTTTATTCATCTCCTTCTCTCTTCAGAGCTACTAACAGATTTGGGGCTCTTTTTTCTGGTGCTGTAGGCTTTTACTGAAACATTGAGGACTCCAGGGAATGAGGACTCATGTTACTCTGTACGCAGGGCTCCCAAGAACATCATAACATGAGGAGGTCTTTCTGTTAAGGAGCATAGGTTGTCTGAACTAACGATACTCTGCCAGCTGTTACTGCTGTGTAGTCTGCACAACACAAAAGGGGATTCTCATCACTGAGCCGAGATGCACACTGCTGCCAGCACCTCCTCTTCCTCCTTACCCTATTCCTTTGATTTAAGTCAAGGCTTCCAAGTCCCATGCTATTTTATGTATGCATACATATCCTTCTATTTGCAATTCTGTCTGGAATATGTCAGTCTTAGAATTGTTACACCAGATATGGGTGAGATAAATACAGTTATAGTAAAGTTATACCGGATTTCTGCCAGCTCTCACAGTGCAGGTGAGCATGTGAATGGCTCAGTTGGACCTTGAAGTTAAAGCAAGAAAAAGTTTATTGGTTTCATTCTCAGTTTTTATCTGAAGAAGCATTTTCTAAATTAAAATAGTTATATTGCTAAGCTCTTTAGAGTATAAAATAGACTTGGACAACAGAACCTGGTAATACTGCATGTTTATAAATCTACTCAACCATGTACTGAGCCATGTCCCTGCGAAGTTAAAAGAAAAATAAAAATGTTGCACAGTTGCTTACTAACCCCTAATGTATTTTAATATTAAGCAACCCAACCTATTTCTTTGGCTGCTGCTGTATAAAATGAGATCACTGTTGGCTGCAGATGCATACTAGAGTAGGACTGTTGAAGAGTGTCTGCTGATAATAAGGATATCTATTCACAGCTGATAATACCAGTTAGCACTTCTGTAGCACTTTTGTGCACACTCTCAAATCACTTCACATGCAAGTAATACTTTTCAATGCCCTCACCATACTAGGGAGATCTGAAAGAAATCTTATTCAAGTCACGCATATAATAGGCCACACAGTGAAGAAGCCAAGGAGAAAATTCCCTGACGTTGACTGGACAACACTATTAATTTTAAGCTTTTATTACAATGCTTCCAAACCATCTCCAACATTTTCACGGTATTTTATTTTATAACAGTTTGCACAGATCTGCCTGCTAGAATAGAAAACAATTTAAAAGATTCAGTATAGTGGAAAGTTATGTTCCACCTACAGCACATTAATCAGTGTGTTTATTTAAGCCTAAATGCTTGAAATGTGCTTGCCTTATCAAAAGTGTGCTGACTACATTAACAAATGCCTTCTTCTAGAAATATAGCTCCGTAAGGCCCATGTGACCTGCCAGCACTGTCCATTCTTTGTACTAATTATGGGCTCCTCCCTAGGGGTTGGAAGTTGCTTTTGGTTTGCTTCAGGATCCAACATTTCAGATGCTAAACCAAACCACCTGTGCCTGCAAAATGGATAGAGATCTCAGGCAAACTGGTCATCTTTCATGATCTTTCCATTCCTTCCGCTTTGGCCAGAAATACAAAGCCATTAGTCTCTCTTGTGTTATCGTGGTGCCTCTAGTCCTGGAAGAACAGGGGCATTCAAGCCTTGAGGGATGTACTGAGGGAAAAAGGCAATTGAAAAGCTGTTTTCTTTTTAACTAGCTTCAGAAATTGTTTGAGCACTCACAAAATTGTGCAGTTATTNGGGGGAGTGTCTTTGAAAACGGTGATCTGCCTAAAGAAGAATTTTTCAGGAATATGCTGATCTTGACAGAGATGTCATTGGAAAGGTTTCTTAGGAACATGATGGAAATGTTATCCAGAGTCACTCACAGAGTGACAGACGTCCTTATATTTCCCATATGCTCAGACTGTGCTCTGACATGTCAGCCTCTCGCATCCCTATGTAAGTGCCTTACTAACTGATCTACTACTTCTTGCTTTCCGCTTCTTATTCAAGCATTTGAATGCTTTTGTTTACTATTCCACAGTAGGATTAAATCTCATAGATAGGGAAAAGCTCTTGTTACCTAATGCTACTTCAGTGGGCTGTACAAGACCTTCTAGCCAGCCAGAGACCTCAAATCCCAGCTCTTTTAGGGCATACCCTGTATGCCCATGGGGTTCAGTAAGCTTGGCTAACAGCATCACCATGTTTGCTTCAACACCACAGCATTAGTGTCTTTGTGCTTTAAGCATCGTAGAGCCTTTTATTTGTGCTCCCAGCACACTGCTGCAGTGAAGAACTGGAATTCTGGCCCTCAACCAATTTTTTTCTCATGAGAAGTGCTAAGGGATCATTAGGGTCCACCCAGACCAGACAAAACTCTCATTTTCAAGGCTTCATCTAAAACACCCACCCACTGTGAAGTGAATGGGACTGAATATATCTTGAGGAAGATAAAGGCTGAGTCAGCCCAGCTGGGACTTGGACCTGTGGTTAGAGAAAAGTTAGGCACACCACATTTGAAGGTTAAACCACTAAGACATCCCCATGAGCTAAGGTAAACATACCATCATTTACCCTTCCTATCTTTTGCTTGCCAAGCTATGTATTATGTGCATAGCAAAATATGCATATAACTCAAATGCTGGAACAAACATGGGAGACTCGAAAAAAGCCAAAGTACACTCTAGCTGGCTACATGTACAGCAGAAGGGCACCCTTGTTCTCATAAAAGGCAAAGCAATACAGCCTCAGTTTCCTAGAAGGGTCTTCCACCTCCACCACAGATTGAGTTTGGGTCCCTGCCCCAAAACCACTCCTTGGGTAGAGCAGACTCCTTTCACCTCAGCAATGCCACAGCATAACATAAGCTGCTTCTTTGCCTGAACCGCCTGATGAGGAAGACAAATAAGGGCTGGGAAGACTGTTCTGAAGGGAATACAAATCAGCTACATTTAAGCCTGCAGAAGAGAAGCTGTTCAGGCTTAGTGCCTAACATAATAATAGGAGGAGAAACCGGGTCAGGAGCTATTGCCCTCCAGAAGCTCAATCCTCCTACTGAAGTCAAGAGGGAAATTATCATTGACTGCAGTGGGACAGGAGCTAAGCCTTGGAGAGAAAAAAGGAGAAGTACCTTTAGCGGGGCTGGCTTAGAAAAGCCTTCGCCTCCTGCTTTCTCCACGTTCTTTCTCAAAGCAGTGCTCCCTGCCAGCAGCTGTGTTTGCTCTGTCGAGACTCACCCATCCAGAGTAATTCACCTTGATCTCGTCACTGAGGAACTGATAGGAAAAAGAGGTCAGGCGGTGAGAACCATGAAAAGAAACAGTATCCGCAAATGGAACTGCATTCCCATTTTTTCCATCTGCCTTCCGATACCTGGGTCTTTCAGCTTTCATTCAGGAGCCAGCATCAGTGATGTTCTGGCACAGCACACTTTGCGTGCTCACCTTTACCCTCGTCTCCTCACCCCCTCCATCCACTGCACCATGTTGCCTTACCTAATTTATTGTCTGTGTATCAGATTCAAAACACGTCAGCTCAAGAATATCAAACATGTGCTGGATAATTTAATTCTGGTTTAACACTAAAAACAAAATGGTCTTTATTTTTAGGCAAATTACTAAGTTCTAGGCTTTGTTTTGTTTTTACAAGACATTAATATCCATTAAAACTGAGTATGTTTTCCAGGTGCATAGTTTCCTCTCCAAAAATGATTTCTTCTCTGAGTGTGTGTTTAAGAAAAGTCTGTAGCTCCAGCTCTGCTCACAGGATCCTTTCTCTTTAAATGTACATGAATATGTTTGCCTTGGCTGTAGAGGCCAGGCAGTATACAAGACATTTTCTGTACCCCATGCTTTGCCAGGTGAACTTCAGCAAGTTCATCCCTTACCCTAGGCTTCATTTTTCTGAATGTGAAATGGCGATAATATGGAAAAAAGCTATCCAAGCTCATAACAGAGCCAGTGCTCCGAAAGTGCTTGAAAGTCCTAGGTTAGGGTGTTAGAGTGCACATTCTCCCCAGTCCTCTAGCATGTCACAAGCTGCAATGTAACACACAGGAGAGCTTGCCTGGTTTTTCAGGGCATACATGTTTGCTTCATGAATGATGTAGCCTCTCCCTACAAGCTCCATATTTTGTCTATCCTCACATGCTGCCATGAAGCAGGAGAGCATAGAGAGGATGAGATTCACTCGGAGTTTTAGAGAAAACCTGTCTCAAAAGCTGGGCCATTGCCCCATCTTCCCATCCCTAAGCATGCAGACTGTGTTGCACAGGGTTGCCAGCTCCTCGCAACACATGGGAAAGGGGGATCCCTTGGGACATGGCAGGCACTCCACTTGTGGACGCAGAGATGGACAAGTCACCCAATTCCTTATCACTTTCTCTCTCTTACCCTGCAGGCTTTTTTTGAGGAGGGGGTGTGGGTACAGCACAGTTGCTCCAAGGCAGCCCTGATCCACCACCTCCCTGCAGCGGTGTCCCTGTGGTTGGGTCCTGCTCTTCGCCACCCTCTGAGTATGAAAGCCCACAGCTTCGCCAGCCTGCGAAGTTGTTCATGTGCAGCAAATGGCAGAGAGAGAGGAAAGCCTGTCCTGGGCAGCCTCTGGGAGCAAACTTGCTGCCCAGCTGGCAGCTGCTGGGAGGTCAGATTTCAAAATCACCTGCTCTGGCTGAAAATACAGGAACTCGCCTGTCAGCCACTGCCCAGTAATTACTCCAGACTCATCTGCACCTTCCCTGGCCTGCATCCTAATTGAGGTTTAACAGGTTTTTTCCTGGGTGTTTGAAAACTAGGCTTCTCAGTTAAGAATCAAGCCAATTAACATAACACCCAGGTCAATTAATAATAGCAAATGCTTTACGCTGTGTTGGAAAGCCTGACTGTGCAGGTTAAATAGCCGTGCTCACGCAGACAGTACACACCTCTGCAGGAGCCCGACGCCACCTTACTCCCCCAGCAGAAGGCTGCAAAGGGCAGCTCTGACCCAGGTCACCAAACATAGCCACGAGATCAAGTGGTGTTTCTTGTGCGGTTCTCAGGCGCAGCCCCCCAACACCTCCAGCCCTCGGCAAACCCAAAGTGAGCAAATGCAGCATTGAAAGTTGCCTCTGACAGATTGCAGGTCAGGCTTTAGCCTTTCTTTAACTCTATTTCTCTTCAAAAAACCACAATCTAGGACACTTGTACAGTCAGCGGAAAATGGGAGAGGGGGACTCTCCTCATTGCTTGCTACTAATAAGAAAAAGATTTCCTAAGTATGAAAAGCATTAGTCTCAGCATAATGTTTCTTTTATGCAAGCGTCTGTGATTGCAAGGGAACTATGGTGTAATGCTAACACAGAAGCAATGACCAGAACAAACCTTTAGAATAATGGCTCCAAAGACTTTTCATGGCTTGCTGTAAAGTATTTATTAATTTGGTTAAGAGATGGCCTTGTGCCATATCCTGAATCTGACTATGTCTAAGAATTTCCCCGGACACTCCCTGGAAAGATTTACCGTTCCCATTACATGATAATGGGACAACCCAAAAAACAGATCAAAAGATGGGCATTTTCAGAGGAGAAAATACTATCTGAGACTGCTGTCTTCCTTACTTAGTCATGCAGCAAACTTAACTCTGGCCTTCAAGTTGCAGTTGGGACTTTGTTTTTTCTGGAGTCGTTTGCAATCTGAGAAGACATCCAATTTGCTAAGCGGAGGCTGTTTGTAACTGTGGGAAGCAAAACTTATTTCTCCACTGAGGCCGATTCTTCTGTGCCTTCACTCTAACCATTTCTTGGTTTGCTGCTATTTTTAATTGCAGTGTAGCTAAAATAAATAAAATGCTCGCCTGCAACAGAAAAAGAAACAGCTTCAACCTCCAAACTGGAGGTGGCTATTGTCATCGTAATTTGCCAGTCTGTGGGAAGCTGAGACGACAGTTCTGGCCCAGCCCGAATCCTCTAGACTTCTTTTGACCCGAAGGTCCCCCCTTTTATGCCCACCTATGCCTGCTTATAACTGGACACATCAAATGCAAGCACGCCAGAAAGAGCTGCCTTAAATGCAGTACTTCTCTGAACAAATTTACAGCGTCAGGCCATTTGGATAACTTAGACCAGGCCCATCAATCTATGAACTATCATCCTCCCAAAAGAGACCGCACAGAAAACATTAAGTATTCAGCAATACATCAGCAAAGCTAAAACTGTTTCAGTGTAATAACATGAGTCACTGTTTGGCCAGTGTCTGCTCCAGTGTCTGATACTTTCCTAAGAAGCCTGTTGGAATATCATGGTATTTACAGCACTGGGAAATACAACTGGGTTTGTGGCATGGCTATTAGATGATAAATGGTTAACTATAACCTTGCAGAGCTGTGCACCGTAGCAATACTACATGTTGATGTCTATGTTGGTTGTTTTTCCAGAAAATTACCAAAGGCCCAGTGAAATCCTGTGATACTAGGTACCAGCAGCACCTGAATGACACAGTAAGGCATCAGTGTTTCTGGAAGGAAACACATAACCCTCTCCTAAATCCAGATTTCTACATGCTGGTTTGCTCTAAATCAGAGCTATGACCACAAAGGCCTGGCAAGTGGTACTGGTGTTTTTCCATACTCCCACTATTCATTGGATCTTTATTTGTTATCTGTTTTGTTTATGGTTTGTTGCAATAATAGGTAACCCCCAATACTTGTCTTAGGAAGGTGGAAGCACCTCACCTTTATGCTTTACTGAGTTGATCCTAGCATGCATCTGAAGTTAGTAAGCTGAGATCTTGGCTACTTTTTTATTAGTGTTGTTTTTGTCATTACTGATAGCACCGCTGAAAAACAAGGCAGAGTTGAATGACCACTGAGGAACGGTTTCTTATTCTTAATATAACACCATTCTACAGGGACTTGGAAAAGGATTTAGATGAGTCGTGTACAGTAACACTGAGCACCTTCCAAATACAGTACTTTGGTGAAAGTTGTTCATTACTTGTTTAATAAAGATCATGTGCCCTGTTATAAGCATCAAAACTGCAGTCCATTAATCTTGGGAGAAATTTTCCCTCCAGTTCAGATCTTGACTTGAAGTGGAGGGAAGGGGGGCAGGGAATGGCCATTGAGGGTTTTTTCCACTTTCAGGAGAATGGCATGTTCCTCAGGGAGACAGTAAATTGAAATTAAGGCTGTTTCAGTTGGCCTACAGGATATGCCTGCAAATGTAGACATATCGAAATGGTGAAAAAGTCTGTCTGTGCCCATTCATATAAAGTGAATGGGTTGTAATGTTCTCCAGCCCTTGGGAACGGTGGCTAGATTGAGGAAAGAAGGCAGGAAGAATGAGATGGATTTGACATAAGTATATTTAAGTGCACTGAAGGCTTTCTCTCCTCCCTGTGGTTTAATGGTATATTCCACTGGGGTCTACAAGGAAGAAAGAGAGTGAATCCCTACAGCTTTCCTTTTTAAGGATAACAAATCTTAAAACAGGTGTGAGCACAGAAAGATCCTCTTACTTGTTGTTTTTAAGTCCTTCTCAGCCAGCCGGCACTCTGTGTGTATTATTATCATTCCACAGAGTGAGTGCTAGGGAGAGGGGACCGGGAAGGGAAGAGGAGCTGGAAAAAATAAATGACTGCAAATGAATAATATGAACTAAGTATGCCGGTCATGCTCTATGAAATTTATTATACTGTGGTTACCAAGAAGACATATTAGCCAGAGTAAAAAGAACAGAAAATAAAAGGTTGCAGTGTAGGGAAATACCTTCTTGCCTCTTGGCAACACGTGAAACATGGGAATAAGCGTGACGGGAGCTCAGGCTGCTGAACAGCTTCCCTAGCTGAGGGGGCAGGCTTGGGCCGTCTGAGCGCGGAAAGGTGTGCTCTGAATTTGCTTTCAATAAAATATCAAGTGTGTGTGTATGACGGGGGGGACTCCCTTAGATGTTTTGTCCGTGGCCAGTGAAGTGGTAGCTTTCTCCCATGAGGGCTGATCCTGGCACTGCCACCTCCAGGTGAGGCACAGGAGAGGCAGCGGCACCATCTCAGCTTGCATTTTCAGAAGCCGTTAGTGAAGTCCTCCGGGTCCTCCCTCCAGGAGGACCCAAAATGGCACACTCATTGACCAGGACCCACTTTCCAGAACTCCCGCTTGCTGTGCACCCTGCTGGGGATTTCAAAGCAGCTGCCTGACTGTGGATTCCTGCTTAGAAAGAGGGGCTAAGCACCGGCTGGCATCTCTGCCTCTTCTTTTGTGCTTCCTGCCCACCTCCTCTGCGGAAGACTTGGGCAGACAGCAAGCTCAAGTTGTTGCTATAAGGGTCCTAGCAAGGTTTATGAGTCTTTCCTGCCTGTGGGAGGGTGTTGTCTGCAGTCAGGATAAAAACCTTAAGGGGTATTAAAAGCATAGTAAGTCTTACTGAATCTCTGCATGTTCAGAAATGTCTACTGGGAGATTTTGCCACAGTTCTTATAATCCTGGTGAGGACTAAACAGTCAGTGATTTTAAAGAGAGTGATCAGCTGAACCACGGGTGTTCACAATATGGTAACTCTTAATAAACAGGAAATAAAATTAACTTTCTTACTCCCATTCCAATGTGTTTACTAAAAGGAGGAGAATAAACCCAGAACTCCAGAGCAGGCTGCCCCAAGTGGTTGGACCTTTGAAACTTAGAAGGGAACTTTACAACCTTTGCCCATATATTTCTGCCCCCCTTCAGAAGTCTGGCAACTTTGCAGAGCTTTCCCCTCATAGTTGTGAATTTCACATGGAAATGTAATGGTTTCATCAGGAGTTTTGCATTTCAGCTGTAATAAAAGAAGAGATAGGAATCAAAGACAGTTGTTCCAAGGGAGTGGAGTCTGTAGTGTATAATTACAAGTCCCTCAGCCAAGGGCAGATGCTTGAACTATTTCAATTCTTTTATTACTCTCTAGAACACAGCCAGTGAAATGTTGCTAATGTACAAGGCTGCAATTGCCTCTCTTGTTTTCCCTTCTCTTTTTCCCTTTTGTTCGTCTCTTGGACAGGCAGGGAGAAAGCAATGCTCTTTCCCTGGACATAGCCCAGCAACACTATTCTTCAGTGAAAGGAATTTTCACCTCTAGAAAGTTAACACCATTTTAATCCCAGGTAAGATTTCATGGGTTTGCCATGAGCTACCTGAGAAGTTTTTTTGGCTATTAACAAGGGGGACCACCATGATTACCTTCAGTCAGGCTTGAGTGCAAACCCTAGGAAATATGTCACAGAAGCTAAAAACATCATTTTTTTGGATGCAACACTATTATATTATGCATAATCTCTGCTTAATTAGTTGGTCTCTGTGCTACCATTGACACAAATACAAAACAGTCCACCCGTTTAAATTTCATTGTTGTTGACACAAGTGGGAAGGGTATTCTGAGTCCCGGTTTCTAATGAGGATTTGTCTTAGGCCAGCTAAAGTGGTCCTGGATTTCATTTTGCTGGTTTGTTTCAACAGTTGTCTCCATTACATGCTATAATTTCTGCATGTAGCTTTTTCAACCTGGCATAAGGACAATAGGTAATTCAAATATCTATATTGTCCCTGCACCCTATAATGGTATTACAATGACAATTTTATTACTCTCATAAAATTTTTGCAACTTCCCCACAGCACATTGTAATTTCACCAATGGTTGTAAAAGGTCTTAAATTATATTTGTACAAAATTGAGATGAATGGGGTTTAGTATTAATGCATTTCTCATTGTGTAATAGGAATTTTTGTCCCCTTCCTTTTGCCAAGTGTGGAGAAAAAGCAACTCAGTTCAAGTATTTGTCAACTCCCATTAGAAACATTTAATACTAATAAAATTTATGGATTTAGTTTCCAAAGGATACTGCCAGCGAAGTTCATGATTACTAAATCAGTACTTAAATACAACTATTGTTCACCTTATAAATTTATATATGTTGTTTGACATATATGAAGTGCAGCTTTGGAGGCTGAGTCAGCAGTGGAGGAGCTTTTTGCTTAATTCAAGCTTATAAAATAAAAGAAAACTTATTACCAACAAAGCAGCAACAATATGTAAAATGTTCCATAAATGTTTCCTGGGAATAGTGGTCAAAATACATCCCAAATCAAAGAGCAGGTGGAGCTTGCTCTGTTCCTCTAAGCAAAGTGTTGCAAATTAAGCCTCAGGTAATGAGAGCGAGTGGAGTTTCATAAAGTTTGCTGCGCTGCCTCCTCCTGATTTTAGAGAAATCAGCCTAAGGATAAAGTAGCGAGGTGTGAAATGCTGGCGTCCTTGTGAACACAGTTACCAGTTTGAAATTTCAGTCTGCCTGATCAGTTATCTACATTAAAAAGTCTTGTCAAATTGAACGTGCAGCAAAGTCCTAAGCAGTGAAGTGCGAAGGTACAGTTTGAGTTGGCTGGAGTCCATGCAGCTGTGATGAAACAGAAGGGGGAAAAAAGATGGCATCAAGGGAAGGGTAAATTCTGTTCTTGACATCTTCAGCACTGAAAAAATATTGCAGAGGGGGAGAGGAAGAAAGATGAACATCTTGATTTTTATTACACATAAACGCAGACCCATTTCAGAAGCAAGACTATGAAAGCAAGTTTGTGTTCATGCTCTATTTTTGCTTGTCATTTGAGTCCTTTCTGGAGTTTCTAAATTCAGGCAAATCCACCTGCAAGGTACTAATGAATTTATCATTCAAAATAGAGTCAAAGAAAATTGACTCAAGTAGACAGACTTCAACAGAAAAAGAATTGGCTCAGGCAGGACAGGAGATTACTAAAAATACAGAGAGAACAGAGCCCATTTTATTTGCAAGAGAATCTTCTGCAGACTTTTTGTGTTTTCAATTTTAACTACATTTGTTCAGCTGGCTGCAGCTTTTGATTTCTGGATGTTTTGATATTCTTTTATTATTATTTTGGATAATAATTCCAACTTCTCTGGCTAGGATGCTCCTTTTTTTTTCTTTTTGTTCCACATATGAGGAGAAAAATAATTGATGCTGTAACTCCCTGAGGCTCACTGAGCGCCTGAGAGAAAAACAGCAACAGCATTTCATCTGAAAAAATGTTGCTTGAATGAAAAACAAAAAGCTGAAACCACATGTTTGGAGCAAATGTGCTTTAACTAATGGATCCCAGCATATTATTAACTCACAGTAACTCATAAATATGACAAGTGTATTTTTTCATTTTACACCAGCGTCCAATTAGAGCCAAATGACGAACCGTCATTCGCAGCTGAGCTGCTGTCCCTGAACGGTACTTATCTCCTGAAAGATTGTCTGCAGGCGTGAGTGCAGGCGGGGAGGTGAGCAGGGAAGAGGGTGGCAGGAGCAAGCTGTGAACACGAGGAGACATTAGAGCAGAGCTCTTGCGCGCGAGGTGAAGAGCAGAGCGTCGTCCATCACAGTTCCTGGAGCTGGGACACGCGGCCATAAAGCTGACAACAAGGAGGAGAAAATAAGGCTTGCGGGCCTGTGGTGGGAGCAGGGAGGGGCGGGAGGGGAAGGGCTGAAGAGGGAATTATAGAAGGAAAATTTCCTGACAAATTAGTTTGTATTTTCTGTTTTCATTTCTGACACGCGGAAGGAAATGCTCTGTGTTTTCTTAAGGAAGTGCAAATTTCTCCACTTCATCCATTTTAAATCCTCGCCCTTAGGCCTTTTGTACTGAAGCATAAAGTTTGGAGGCCTTAAATGGTCATAACGTTTCCCTGTAGAATTTGGCCTCAGAAACCTACTAACAATTCTGGAGGGCTAAAAAGGAAAACCATTTTACAGCAATTTGGCAACATCCATTTATAGGGGGGTTCATATGGAGCATCAATTTATTCTCATGGTTTCTTTACCATATTTGATGAAATATAAGATGCAATTGGAACAAGCGGCTAAAGAAAAAAGGCCATAAACTTTGAAATGGTGTTGTAAAACACACAGTGTGTTAACGTGAAATAAGTTACAGACTAAAAAGAATTTACAATGGCTTGCTCATATAATAGTAATAGAATAGGCTGCAAGTTGCAGATGTTTTCTGGTAAATCTGGTATTTTAATACACGTTCTCCTTCAGTGAAACTGTGAGATTTGGATCTGGATAATAATAACTCAGCGACATTGGAAAGCAGAGTTGAAGGAAAACTAGTAAAAGGGGGAGGGGGAGAAATCGAACAAAAATAGAAAGCTCAGCAATTGTCCACTTAAGTGATACTCCAATTTATTTCTGCATGGAAAAAGTGTTAAGTTTGCAAGTCAGTCAAGCAATCAAATGTCTTCTGCTTCCCCCAGCTCACCCAGTGGCCCTTGTACTGCGAGTGGGATGTGTATTTTCCTGGACTCTCCACCCCTAGGATGGGGTGGGAAGTTCGGTGTGAATACAGTGGGAAAGAGAGAGCACCTGGAAGAGGAGACAGGCCCCCAGCCCCTACGCTAGCATATATTCCTCTCCCATGCAGGTAGCATTTGCGGCGCAGGTCCACAGCAACCAAATCCTGTTGCAGACTGCCAGGGACCACCTCTGCCTCCAGGAGCAATTCCCAAACCCGCAGAACTCTTTTTGCTGAAGTCACTGCAATTTTTATTTATATTTGGGGTCTTTGATGAAAGCATGGCCACAGTCTTATAGCATAGCACTATATAGCAACAATTATTTAAATTTAAATCTGCAGAGCTGTGGCATGTAGAAAAAATTGCAGCACCTCAACGTCAGCTGTCCTAAGTCAGCCTCACAGACCAGCATGCAGCCCTAGTGCTCCCACCACTCTGGCGTAGTTGGGACTTTTGCAACTTCATGCTCAGGAGAATCAGTCCTAGTGGTAAGTGCTGGAGCTCATTTGCACCCTGACAGTGGACACATCATGCTGAGGATGGGGTCAATTTACAAATGGCAAGGACTGCAGAAGGGCTTACACAACCTGTGACTGACAGCATCCTTTTCCCAGCAATGCTGGTTTAGGGCAGAAAGGTAATATTTAGCTAATAGCTTCCTTAGAAAACTGGGCTCAGCCCAGTGTTTGTGTACAGTAAGGCAGAGAGGAGGATGTGGAGCAAAGCCATCAGCTCTCAGTAACCACCAGATTCGCTTGCTTTCCCTCTCTGAGGGCTGTATTCTTCATCATCTGCTGGGCACATAGTGGAAATTTTGTTCCGCCCTGTGGATCTGTTCCACAGGGGAGCAGAGAGCATGTTCCCCCACCGTGCCAGTACACAACCAGCAAAAGGCCTCCTTCACGCTGGCAGTGAGTGCAGCATGGTGTCTGCTGTAACAAGTAGGCAGTAGCAGGCACATGCAGCACTTGACCAAGAACAATCAACCCGGTGACCTCTCCTTTACGTAGGAGCCAGGCCCATGCAAAGAGTTCCCATTTCAGTGCTCTCTCTGCTGCCTTTGTCAGCATAGGTCCTGCACACTGGAGCTCGGGCTCCCCGAAAGAGGGAGTGTCCCAATTCTGGGCATATTTACACTTTTCACTAACAAAATGAGGATGTACTGTTTAAAAAAAAAAAAAATCATCCTTAGTTCTTTGCTGACATTTCAAAATTTGTCATCGGTTATTCCATCTCACTTAGTCTGGGTGTAGTACAGATGCAACGTATATTGTGCAATGTGGATGCATCGAAGGGAGAGAGAACAAGAGAGTTCATTGCACCCATTTTTCAGAAGGGAAGAAGGCAGGCTTCTTCTACCCTAACTCTAGCGGTTGTAGAGCACCTTGCTCAGATTTCTTCTGCCATCGGTAGAGGCACTTTGAGAATGCGTTTCCCCTCACTTCCTGTGGCAACAGTGTGAGATTTCCAATGTGACCAGGACAGTTCTCATCCAGCAGCATGAGTTCTGCCCCAAGGACTTGTTCCTGTCATATAAAGACCAGGAGAAGCAGCTGGAAGTAAATCAGGGCAGGTCCTTGTCTTCTTCCTTGAGGACAAAGCAACCTTTTGATGGAGAGAAGGAAATCAGTGTAGTCATCTCAGCTCCACCATAGGTACCAGCCTCAAGGTCGTCAGGTTTCTGTTAATGACTGCAGTCTGGGCTTTTGGATAGCTGCAGATGGCACCTTATCTCTGGGCCATATTGGGTGACTAATTCCTGCAAAGAAGACAACACAAGGAGGCTTAGTGCACTGTTTTACACATTGGCTCTACTGAGTATGTTCTTATGAAAGAAAACCCTTACATACTGGAGAAAAACTGCTTTTTCAAGTAGAAAGAAAATACTGGAAGCTGCTGAAATTAAACTGTGGAGAAAAACATCCCCCATTATTTTCTTTGACCACACTGTTTTGCTTTTTAATAGATGTTTGGAAGTGTTCTTTTTCTAGAGTGAACATTTGTATGAATCTGCTACCGGAAACAAATGTCACAGAAAATCTACCACAGGATTAGAGAAGTCAGGAAAAGGGAAATCAGTCAAGTCAATATTGATAGGGACAAATCTCTGTTTAGTTTAGTTTTATGTCCCACAAAGAAGGGGAAGGGAGGAGGGAGTACCAGGGAGGTGCAGAGAGAGGGAGCCTTTCTGCATGCAATGTTTGCCTTTATGGGTAAGGATTTCCAGGATTAAAGTTCCCATCCTGGTTCCTGAAAGGGGGAGAAGGAAAAAAAAGAGATGTGATCCATAAACATCTTCTCACAAACACTCTGAAAGGCAACCACCCACTGGAGTCATGTGTTGTGTGCATTTGGACGTGTTAAGTAATCTAAGCCACCTAATTGCCTTGCAAATGTCCTTTTGCACGGGTCGTGGGCTTAGGGAGAGGAATACCAGAAGGAACTTCATACACCAGAGCAGGGCAAGCTTTAATGCCACAAGACTGCTCCTGATTTGCACAAGTGGGATGAGATGAGAAGAGGGCATTGCATTTAAGCCTACAACATCAGTACTATATGTATCGTGCGTGTGCACTCTGCTTTTCACACTCTCTCTATAATCTGATTCAAGCACATGTGCACTCTATTCAACAGAGACCTATTTTTTTCCCTTGTATAGTTCAGGCCTGAGGTCACCTACAATATGAGACAATACCAGTACAATATTTCTTTGTATCAGACTTGCCAAAACACCACAACTCTCCACTGTGTTTAAAAAGAAAAAAAATAAAGAAACCACAAGGAATTTTTATTTTCTACAACCCCAATCAGAAGGCAGAAGAAGCTGCCAAATTATATGATAGAAACTCCTACGCACAGAACCCAGTAGAGTTGTAAACTGAACTTCTGTAACTTTTTAATTGTAAATCCAGATGCTTTTATCCACAATTCTTTTCAATGACCTTTCACTTGAAAGTCAATTTGTCAGTCTACTTATGGTGTCTGAAGAAATCATCAAAGCCACAACACCAAGACATTCTGAAGATGTTGTTCCCTGCACAACTGCAAAGTTGCTACACTTGTTTCCTGAGTCGGGGTGCTCACATCTTGCTCCTGCCTGCAGGACTTGAATCCTCACTCCAGTCAACAGCAGCAGCACAGAGCCTTGCCCTTTGTAATCTAAAGAAAGGAAGAAGAAGGGAAGGAAAATGCTAGGAAGCACAAAATCAAAGCCATTTCTAGTCATTATGCCTGACCTCCATCAAGGGAATTCTCTTAGGTAAATCTGGTCCTTTGTGCAGTTGAACACACAACTTGGGTTACTCTGAAGGCAAACACAGCTTGGATGCAATGGAAATCATTAAATAACTTTAATACTGCTACAGTGCAGGTGAATTTGGCCTCTGGCTGCAGGGATGGGTGCACAGCATAGTGCTGGGCTTGGTTCCCCCAGCTGAGCACTGACTCTGAATTCCCCACCCAGGCAGGCAGAGCAGCGCAAGGGATACTCATGTCTGCACGCAAACCCAGTCACTGCAGCTCTTGCTGGCCGAGAAACCACAGAAACATCCGTTTGGAAAAAGAATCCAAGAGCTCAGATATGTTTCCTCCACCTCTTGGGCCTGAAAAACAGGCTTGAGAATTTCTGAAGTTCAGGTTCAGTTGTATTTCTGGTGCTTTCTAAGTTTGGATGAGCCAGAAATATGTGAAAGCAATATTTGGTGAGAGTTGGATACTCTTGTTTGTTTTTGTGGCCAATACAGGACTTGCCAAACTGTGAGGATATAAAAAAGAACAAGGAAAGTTGCATGCTGTGGGAGGGTGTTTTAATGTGTGGTTTCTAACATGGAGGAAATTTACATGTAAGTTTTGAGAAAAAGCTTCTGGCTGGTTCTAATTATCACCTACCAGTTGATTCCATCATTCCTAAGGGTGGTTATGCTCCAAAGCGTTGATTAATTTTACTGTTATTAATTCCTATTTATTTTAAGTGCTGACAATGTAATCAGCCCAATGAAGAAAACAGAACTAAAAGTCCTGCACTGCTGAGGTCACAGGCTACAGGATAGGAATCAGCAAACAGATGATCTGAGTGAGCTTGAAGAAAGTGCTGATATTTTCAGATGTTTCCCTCTTCCCCATTTTAGCTAGCAATGGGGCGGGGGAAAGTACATAGAATTGGTGGGAGCTGCTGTTCCTGAGTCACGAAGAGAGAGGACTCAGGGGCGCAGAGAAAGGAGCATAAAGAGTGAGCAAAGCTGGCTGGCAGTCTCCAAAAGAAGATGATCAGGAGAGAGAGAATAAAAAATTAGAGGGTCAGCTAGTGCAGAGCTGCCCAGGGTGAGGACCACCAGGGCCATGCATTTCTGGTCAGGAGGAGAGCAACAGTTGATGTTTGGAAAATACAATCTCTCTGTCTTTGGACTGGCTAATTCTCCAGTCATTAATGAAATTATTTAACACTGCATGGGAAAAAGGCCAGCAAAGACGACAGTTATCCCCAGAGATGCGAATATCAGTCAGGATAGAGCTGGACCTGCCCTCAGCTATCATCCAAACCTTATATGGAATAGAACGAAAAACTTTTCAGGTTTGGAAAAGAAAAGAAAATCTGTGTCAGTTTGGAAGCAGAAATATAGGAGTATCATGAGGAAATCTGTTCTTCTATTACTGGCTCAGTCAAAAACAAGCAGTATTGGAAAGCTCATGAGAGAGTCTGTGTTTGTGTGATTCTAGTCTGATTTCTACAAGAAAAAGGGGTCAAAAGTTTATCCGAAGTTTAACCAGTATCTGAACTTTCCAATGCTGAGCTGAACTGAACCTCTAACCCAAATCACTCCTCCAAATGTGATGCTATTTAGATCCACTTTTTCAGTTAACCCACTTCATGCTCAGTTATTAGACTGCTTTCACTCTGTCTGCTCTTGCTTACTAACGTGTATCTTTGGAGTTAATATTTCTATTGTGGGGATGCAGAAATTGAGGCCAAAGTCATCGTGAAAGACATTAAACCATGCCCTCCTCCTGCTTGCTTTCCTTGTACTCTTCCCGCTTGGTGCCTTGGCATGCACATTAAACTATCTTATATGTCCTTTACACTCAGGTACGTGGCTCAGCACAGGAGATGGGGGCTGGATGGCTGCAATCACCCAGGCTGCTGTGGCTGCTGCTTTCTCTGCCAGACCATCGATCTCACTGCTACGTGGTGCTTCCCTGGTTTGCCGGTGGGTCTTGCTCAGTGCCTTTGCCTTTTAACGACCAGCCTTGGGGGCAGGGGTGGGGGGGTCTGTGTGCATCTCTCCAAGAAAAGTCCAGCATGAGAAAGCTATGGCCCATGGTATCACTGCGGTACAGGCATGGTGCCTAATAAATATGCCAGGGTCTAAATGTGGGAGGAAATGTGGGGTCCTGGGGACAGACTGGGATGGGGAGATTGCTACTTTTACCTCAGAGTGGCTCCACTGGCACCCATAGGTCCTGCCTAGGGCTTTTCTGTGTTATCTGTACATCATCAGAGTAAGGAGAGCAAAAAATTCCATCTCTTGCATGTCTCAGAGCAGATGCAGTTTGAAATAACAGAACTGTGTTTTAAATGAGCCAGGCCAGCCTAAGGAGCAAAATAAGTTCTGCTTCTAAAGCTATCCCTACGTAGCTTTGTTAGCTGTAGGGACTTTAAGCAGCAGTTTTATCTGCCGAGGTGCTGTTTCTTCACAGCCCTGAGCTACATACACTACAGCAAAAATCTGGTGGGGTTCCACATAGCCATGAGATTAAAAGCAAATCCTCGAAATTATTTAAGCTGTGAGGAAGTAAAACCTGAAAAGTGAACTCTGAGTCTGTATAAATTTAGGATCCCAAGCTCACCTCAGAATTTAATCCTTAGACTTAATCTGTAGATTGATAATTGTTGTATTAAAAGCAGAAAGGATCTGAAATTTATTCAGACAGATATTGGAAAGGTATCCCCTTACAAAAAAACTTCTCAGGTTCCCCAGGCATCTGTATTTTCGCAGCTGACTTTTCTGTTTCAATAGCAAGAAGAGATGCAACTTATAGAGAGACACCACTTCTCTTCTGTCAAATACTGCACATTCCAGAGTGCTTGCTCATGCTACATCCTTCCCTATGGAGCTGCTGCCTAACTTTCCCAAAGCCGATATTAATATCACAGACCATTATAATACAGTTATTTTCATGGAAGCCTGGGAGGAAGTCACATGGCATTAATTGGTCCCTGGTGCTCATAAGGTCTCCATTTAGTTTGTTGTTTTTACTCGCATAAGCAGCAATGAAGTGAAAAGCTGAGGAAGTAGCAGTGATTGTCTTAAATGAGTATTTTTTTAGTACCTGTTTTGTTAATGAATCATTGTTCCTCTTAATTGGATGAACATATTTATTAGGCAGTGCGAGGACACACGCACACACATTCTCCACCAGCCAAACAAAGTTTTCACACCTTCTCCGCACCTGCAAGGGCTGGACTGCCCTGGGTACTGGCAACAGCATACTCTGTCTAATGTCGTTGGGCCAGGCATCATCCCAGCTCCGTGTCAGGAAGGAGCATGGTGTGGTAGTCATACAGTCATCTTCCTCTGTCTGTGTGCTTTGCTGAGATAATGAAAACAGTAGCAACACACACACACGACCACCAGAAGGGTCTTTCTTGCCAAATACTTCTGCTCCTGTCACCTGCCAGTTCAAAGCAAATACAGCTCTTCCACTGGTGCTGCCTCCTATTAACCATATGTGCCCGATTTTGAGACAGATAGAGCCAAGAGTGTCAAACTGGTCTGGTTATAAACTTGGCGCATATGCACATATGTACGCTGGAAAACAGGGCGCTCTGTGCCTGACTACGTGCACCATCAGTGCAGCAGAGAGGCGAGGAAGGGCATGATCCTGCAAAGGACAGGGCTGAGAGCCCAAAGAGCTGAAGTCTTGTTGGTGACGTGTAACTTCTACAAGAATTAGCAAACTCCCTTAATACTGATGTCTAATTATTTGCAGTGCTCTAAGGATGTGTTTATAGCTCTTTTGTTAGAGCTGGTTAAAAAAATTCATTCCTGTCAAACATTTTTTTCAAGAGAAGATCATTCATTAACAATATTTTTTGTCATAATGTGTACTTTCTGCCAAATTTTTTAACTTTTCATTGAAAAGCTGAAAATCCTCAAAACAAAAAGGGTTTGGCTGAAAACAGCAACAATTCAATTCAAAAATGCTACTGTGGTACCTCACAGGAATAGTAATTTGGCTGCCTCATTCTTCTCAAAGATTTAGCCTTCCCAGCTAAACACCAGCTCCCAAGATGCATCTCAGGGAGGACTGCCATGATGCACTATGACATCCTTCACTCAAGAAAGGAAAGGCATGCAGGTTAGGAGGAGTGCACAAGAGCTGATGTCAGTCAGCTGGGAATGTGCTCAGCCATTCACACAAATGGATACCTGAGGCAACTAATCCCCACAAGGTGTCATAGCAGCATTTCCTAATCAAAACTTTGCTTTTTTTTTTTTTCCCCCGGAAGTTTTCAAGTTTGGAGGTATTTTGGATGAAAACCCAGGTTTTCAAACATCTATGGGAAAGAAAACATTTTTCCACAATTTTTAATGGACAAATTGTATTTGTGTAGGTTTTGGTATTTGCATATTTTTCTGCCTACATTTCTTAGCCTACAACCAATGTGAAAGAAAATCTCTGGTGGAGAGAGTAAAAGACTGCATCCCTCTAATCCACTGAATTTAAAACCTATTCTCATGTTTTTGAACACTGACATTGTGAGGCATACAGTGCTGGACATTTTAGCAATAGTACCCAACTTTTGCGATTTTTACTTCAGCTGGTTCCAAAGCTCTCCTGTTGCCAAAAACTTCAACTTCTCTTCTGCCCATCAGAAAAAGGCTCCAGCCTCATCCTCAGCAAAGCTTGCATATACAATCATGCCTAATCAGTACAAAAAATCTTAGTAGTATCAAGAACTGACTAGTAGTGCTGATGGAAATGTTTTCAGCAGGTTGACACTTCAACCAATGCTATTGAATAGTATTGGGGCCTCTGAGAAGTTACAGATTATCCATACCCCAGTCCTCCTGCCTTCTCCCAAAGCCCTGCTCTTTGGGTGACCAAGGAACCCATTAAAGCAAAAAGGTGCCACAAAAGAAAAGGCTGAGGTTTTTATCTGAAATCAGTCATTCCAGTCTAATTCCATTCCATAAAGAACTGAAAGGCTTTTTTGTTTTTATTCCAAAGCTAAATGAAAACAATTTTTGAACTTCAACAGTTGTTGCAAAATGGAATTGTCATCTTGTGGACAGCACCACTGAGCATATGGTGTTACTGTCAAATAAATCTCATTTAATATCAAAATGAATAACATTGCACTGATTGCATTCTTCAGTGTATTTTTAATTCACTCAAGCCCTATCTTTTCTCATCTAAATAGACCTTTCAGAGAATCTAGGAGTTTTCCTGCAGAATTGAGTCCATTTTGCTGTGCAATATATTTTGCTAGGCAAGCTATCTATTTTGTTATGACATTTAGTTTGCTTTGCAAGGACCACCACAACAGGAAAAAGTCTGCTTCCTCTTCCTGGGAGCATTGGAAATCTTGCAAGAAAGCTTGTTCATCAAAGTTTAACAAGTTATAGTTCAGTTTTGCTGGCCCAAGCAATTTGGATAATCCAGAGAAATATTCTTAATTTTTTCCTAAGGGGCTTAGTCACACCAAAGCAACCCTGCATTGTTAGCATGTGTTTAGATATTTGCTAATGAAAGACCCCTAGATATCCAACCATGGTTGGCCAACTGTGGCAATTTGTGCCTTCACTTCTGCAAATTTCTTGTCAATTTGAGATTCCTTGTAGGTCTCAAATCTAAGCTAAAAAATGTATTTTAACATATTTGAACTCATCATGTGCCTGTGAGGTACAGCCGTGTAACTATGTCCATTACACCAAAGGGGAGCTGAGGTTCAGTGGTGTGAAAATTCACATTCTTGAGTATTTTGGTGCAAAGACCCTTAATGTCAAATATGTTTGAAGAGTTGGACCAAAAGAGGTCCTGAAAGTTACTCAGAAAATCTGGAGCAAAATAAAGAAGTAACCTGGGGTTTCTCAGCACCCAGCTCAGGTCTAGCAAACACCCACATCAGCTGTACTTTCCTCATGAAGGTCCTAAGTATGTCCAGCTGTCAAAGAAGTTCTGATGCTGAGGCGCTACACTTGCCCCATGCTTTTCTTTATTTTAAAAGAGATACAGAATAGTTCTGCAGTTTGTTTGCATTCAGTTTTATTTTGAAACTTTTTTGTTCTGAAATAGGAACTGCACACATACAGATCAGACTGAACAAGTCATTTCAGCTCCCTCTGTCTCAATTTCCCTTTCTGTACAGTGAGAATGATGAAACTTCTATAAAAGTATTAAGTACCTATGGACAGAAAGAGCAGTTCGGTCAAATTTTACCTGGCACACATCAGTATGGCTTGCAAGTTTTTCTCTCTGTGTCCATGTTTGTGTCAAAACATATAGGACAAATTAGTACTCACAAACTAGCATCATACTTTGAAGGGCTACATCTTCATCCGGTATTAACAGGCATAGCTCCATGCACAGAGTTGTACCAATTAACCAGGCAGAAGACCGATGGCTGTAGCAAGGAGCAAAGGCAGGCACAGCACTTCCCAGGGTTTTATGCTGACTTGAGCTTCTTTTGTCCAATACTTGACAAGGGCCCAAGCTAAGTAAGAGACCAGAGAGCAAAGGGCAAAAGGATGATACTAATTCATAAACAGCCTCATAAAACTATTCTTGTTGGCCCTTTAAAAGTTTTAAGTGTCTGCCAAAATAACTACACATGGATGAGGTCACCATGAGCAGTCAGCAAGTCTTGCTATGCAAGAGAAAGATCTGTTCACATTTTGCTTAAATCAATAGAAGGGTAAGTACAATATAGAGGATCACAGTCTGGCTAGCTGGCCACCGTCCACCTATTTCCTTATCAGGCAGTCACCAGAATTGGACAAATTTGTGCTTCAGTCGTAGCTTAATGGTGTCTATAGGTTAAAAAAATACATGCGATCCAGAGGTTGTTTCCGTAAGACGCTGATTCCCAATTCAGCAAAGCACTTCAGGATGTGAAAGTATCGTTGGTTTAATTTGTCATTACCTGCTGCTTCATAAAGAAGGACCTACCTTGCACACAGGAAAAGAGCTTTTTGTACTGCTGTGGGTCAGGGTGCTCTCAGAGTTTTCTTTTCTTTTCTTTGCATAAGTAAATAAATGAAGTAAATAAAAAAGATTGCTGAAAAACACCACCTGTTTTCAATGGGAAAAGAAATCACTTTTCTCCCTACAGCTTTTTGAATCTCATGAATACATCATTTGCATACCAGAATACTGTTGAGTTCCAGACCATATTTTATTCAAGTATATTTTAGACTTCCATTTTTGCCTTTTGTCATAACTTCCCTGTCCCATATTTATCAAACAAAGCTTAACTAACAGCTCATTTTTTCTTGTTTGTTGTGGTGTGGTTTTTTGCCAATGACAAAGATAATGTATTTATTTATTTGGTTTGGCAAATGGTAAGACCTTTTTCTCACACCATTTTCTTTGCAGTTCTCTTTCACTCTTGCTAAATACATCACTCCATTAAGCAGTGAAGCCTGCTACCTCTATATACCCCTCCCCACAAGGATCACTTCATTTATCACAAAGATTCAGCAGTGAAACAGTTATCATTTTATTTTGTTACTTTTTTTACAGGACTAATAAGGATAGTTTTATGAGGTTGTTTGTGAATTAGCATCCATAATTTCCCCTTTGCCCTCTGATCTCTCTGTCTGAGACCCTTGGCAAGAGCAGAACAAAATGAGCGTAACTGAATACAAAACCATGGGAAATGCTGTGCCTGATTTTGTTTTGCTCAACAGCTGGAAGAAAGGGAGGAACTTCAGTGGTGGTGCTAAGCTTATTAACACCAGGTGAGGATTAAGGATTTCAACCAGATGAGACAATTAGCATACATTTGCTCTGAAGCAAATAGAGGAAACCAGGCTAACCAAGCTCTTCAGAAACACTGGTCCAGTTAAAAAGGGTTAGCCTGAGCTTTGGATTCTCAGGTTTTGATGTGGGAAACCCACTTGGGTAAGCAAGTGGCTCCAAGAGGGCCAGAACTGATAGAGTCAGGTCTAAAATGTCCTTGCCAGTGCAAATTTTCTGAAGGCTACAAGGACTCAGCTCATTAGCCTTTTCCTCAATAAGAACGTTAGCATGGTGTCTGCAGGAATTTTGTCTCTTTTAAACCTCCTGCCCTCTCCGGTCTGATTGAGTTGGACTACCAGGTTCAAAAGTAATTGAGGGAAAGGACAAAAAAATACTCATCCATACACTCACACACACATGTGTACACACACAGAGAGAACACGATTGCATAAACTCCATTTCCTAAGGAAGTAAGACTAAAATTGAAGTAAGTGTTTACACAAAATAGAAAAGCTAAGCAGCCAAGGCTTTGGAAGGCTTTCAGCCAGATCCTGGTCTTCTGTAAATCAGTGTGGAGGGCAATGGAGCAGTAACCAGTCTGTACCGATTTGGGGCATCTGGCCCTTATTCTTGACTTGTTCATTGTATATCGAGTCTTTGCAAAATGAAAATGTCAGGGTTTTGAGACCAGGATCAAAGATGTGTTGGAAAGAAAGTTTGCTAGGGAATTGACAACCCACGAGGGATAGAGTATGAAGGCTAAATAATATTATTTTAAAGTAATGGCTACAACATTTTCAGGAAACTTGCTTTCCCTGGATACATCCCATTTTAAGGCATCACTGTTCAGTCTCATAAAGAAAGCTGTTGCTGACAAAATAACCTCCAGTTCTTCTTGCTGTTTAAATTACTGCATTGATCAATTTGAAATGTCTGTTTGCTTGACGCGACTGTGCGTGTAAATGATCTGAAATGTGATACAGTGTTGCAAGATGATTTGAACCACTCTTTGAATCTTTCTTCCTTTCTTCAGAAGGATGATGGTGAGCCAAAAAAAGAAAATGAAACCTGATTTAGGGAAGCACCTACAACAGTTATGGCCTGCCTTGATTCAGTGTCCTAAGTAAAATTACTATGTTGTGTTTCATTTAATAACAAAACCAAAAAAAAAAAGGAACCACTGAGTAAGTTCCTCTGACCACAGTTTATTAGGCAGCCTTTGTTCCCAAGTGATCTGTCAACAAGGCCTTTGCAAGCTGCTGAATTTCTGTATATATAATTGTGTTCCTGTCCTGGAGCAAGCCATTGTCAGGCAGGAGCCTGAGACAGAGGTCCAAGTTACACTTATTTCTACATCTCATGTGGTTCCAGGCAACTAGAACCTTCAGCTGGGGTGTTCATAAAGAAACAAAGAACAAGATCCAAAGTGAATTAAGATTCATGCCCTCCATGGCACAAAAACTAGCTCTTTAGAAAAGAATATCATCTAAGATGACGAGGAAATGTGTTTATAACATGTTAACTGTACACTCCAGAAGAAAAAGGTTAAAAAGCAAAAGACCTGACCTTTAGGTCAGTGGCTCCTAAAGAATGTTGAGATGCGTAACCGACTATTTCTTTCTAAATTGGCCATTGGCATTGACATTACCATACTATGATCTTACGGAGAAAGTAATTTGATTCACAACCCAAAAGCAAGGATGTCATGTGGAAAACAAAGCACCTTTCCTCCAGTCAATGAAAAAAAGACATCTAAAACATAAAACTAAAGCCAACTGTTTTGGTGTGGCCTTTGTCCTTGTCTAATGAACTGATTTGAACCATAGCTCCCAGAAACTGCTCACTACAGATGAGACTTTAAACAAGAAATCAGGTTTTGTTACATGTGCACTTTCAGAAAGGCCAGGCACCAGATTTAGCAAAAGTCAGTCAACAAAACCATAATTCATACATCTAAGCATGACGTGTGAAAAATATAATTCACTTTTGCCTGAGTTTTTCAATGACCAATAAGCTATAGGCTTTTCTCAGATTGTTCCATGTTTCTTTGTGGTCACAAGAACCACAGCAGAGAAATTAAGATCACACCCACCTGGCCAGATTCTGGGCCAAGAAATCATACTTCCATGTATGAGAATCTGTAACAAGTTGATCATAGGTTATAATAACATACAAACTCATCTAATTAATTGCCCCAAACCCACATCAGATTCAAAGTACTTCATGTCAAGTCCCTGCACC
Source organism: Pandion haliaetus (assembly GCA_013401275.1). Lineage (NCBI taxonomy): Eukaryota > Metazoa > Chordata > Aves > Accipitriformes > Pandionidae > Pandion > Pandion haliaetus. The sequence goes on from VYZV01019995.1 coordinate 502,781, forward strand.
CTGTTGTTTCTGCTACTCACTAGACGTGTATTGGAATCTGGCTGACCAAGAAGTGCTGGGAATGTCTTCTTCTGAAAAGATATCTCATACTCTGCAAAATAGTTTTGGTTCAGGCAAACTTCAGGAAAACTTATAAGACAGAGCTGACATCAGCTCAAAATCCAAGATCCATGCACACCTTAGGCTTTTCGAGAAGTTCAGGCATGGAGCCTAACTAGGCCACTCTCTCAGCTGCTTGGTAACAGCAAATTCATGCTGCAAGTGCCTTCAAGGGACTTCATGATGTGGCTGGTGGGCATCATTTGAAGTGTTCCTTCTCCTGCAAATGATGCTACCAGACTGACACAGTGTGAAACATAGCCCTACTGCTGCTCAACTCTCTCTTCACTGCTGTTTCCTCATGAATCCGAGTACCCCTCTGGCATTTCCTGCAAGGGCACCTTGTTATCCATAAAATGTATGTATGTGAGGGTGATACTGAGGAACATCTTGTGCAGACTGTGTCCTATCTTTCAGAACATTTTCAAAATCTCTGTCCCAGTTGTTAGAAGAAAATGAAGCTGTATGGTTAGGAAAATTGTCTGAAAAGATGCAATGTTTGGCTTCTTTCCTCAGATCCAGAATGTACTATGTGTTCCTTGGATAATGGACAACATGCTGGGTAGTTCCAGATAAGGTATCCAATAACTCTATTTTGTGTCCCCACTTTTCTTGCCCTTGTTCCACAGAAAATTGGACAAGTGCCTGAGAAATAATTTTATTGTGAGGAGAGTTATTATGAAAACGTACTCTGCTATTTTTCATTGACCTCTAAAATGAACTCGCTAATTAAGTGCAAATGGGAAACTGACTTGGAGCAGGTTGTCTCTAATCTTGGACAAGACAGACACAGTAAAGTTTATGAACTTAATAGACTGAACCTGCCAAAAGTTGATTTTGCTTTTCTTCCATACACTGCACATAGAATATCTATAACATGTTGCTAAAATTATGAAAAAAGGGGATTCCTTAGACATCTGTTTGCACTGAAAGTAAAAAAAAAAAAAGGAGAAGCAGATGATATTCCAGATGATAAACATTTGTGCAGATTAATCTTTTATGCAGTAGCTTTTATCTTCTTCTTAAAGAATCTTTTCTTCTTACTGAGTTGTAACATAATTGTAAGAAATTGCACTCATATTTAAAAAAAAAAGGTGTTCCTGTATGCTATGGAACTTATTTCTACTGAACTTACTTACATATAGGGAAACTGTGTTAACAGAGAAGAAGAGCCTAAAACTATTTCAGTAAACTGCAATATGCAAATTTCAGTTCTTGCTGGAAGTGAACCTAAGTCTTACAGTGAAGTTACAGGAAAATATGAGTACGTTACAAATGAGTGTCTGTATGCAGGCAGATAGAGCTACCAGAGATTTGCCACTTCAAAAATGATGGACAAAAATTTATGGCACTGGCTCACACGGATGTGCCAGGCCAAGAGGGAAGTGATATAAGAATAAAGAACCCACCATAAGGGTTCACTCCTTCTGCATGGTTTGAACAATGACAGTCCAGTATCAGAGAACCACTTGAAGTACAAGGTTGCAAGCTGGACCCAAGAATACCCTAAGAGGTAGGATGGTAGCCCTACAGGCTGCTGTGCCTCCACAAGGTCCCCCTGGGTGCCCTGCACCCATGGCAGGCACCACCACGGTGGCCAGATGCTGGAGCCCCTGCAGCTCAGTCTCAGTTGCTGTTGTCTTTGCCCTGCCTTGCCTCCTCTCTTTTATTTTTTTTTTTAATTGACCATAATCTTGTATCTTACTCTCATTTTATGGCCTTGATCTCAGGACTAGATCCATGCTTGTGGTCTCCCCAAATGCTCCTTCAGCTCACATGCTTCACAAGGGAGAGGGCACGGCCAAGGCAGATCTGACATAAGGCCAGTGGACTACAGAGGGTTTCTCTTACTACCTGACTGTAGGGCATTAAGGGTAATGGAAAACAAGAGGACTCCAAATACGACTGTGAAAGCTAAGATAATTGAAATACAGGCCATAGAATGAATTTAGCTTCTGTCTGAAAATTTTCAGGTTTTTTTTCCAGACCTCTGGCTACAGCTGTGTGACTGTGTTTCTGTTATTTCCCAGTTGAGAGAGCCAGCAGTAGCTCTGCTGATATCAGTGTGAACCTGATGGAAGATCAGCATCAGACTCAAGAGATTTATTCAACTGTTTTATCCAAAAATATGTAGTCATCATAATCTGACATGTGTTTTGTACCTATTCACATAAATTCAAATGCTGTTAAGCAATACAGTTATGAAGACTCTTCACCAACCTGTGTAACACATCTGCTGGAAAGATCACCTTTCATCAGAGAGGAACACTTCCTTTATGAGTGACTAAACTCCTTCGAAATCTTTTTTATTTCCCAGGGATGTTTTTTTCCCTAGGAAAAAAATTCTCTTGGTCCACAGGTCTCTATTAATAAGATCTTCATTCAGCTTTTTGACTTTACCCTTCATTAGTGACTAGCACAGTATTGTCAGGTTTCTTGGTAGTAAAAACAAAAGCCCATTTTCCTCTTTTGAATCTGCAAGCAGAGACAAGCTAGAAAGTCAAGTTACAAATGCAGGAGGAAACTGATGCTTCTCTCATTACAACAGACTGTTGTGGTAAATGACTGATTTATACCAATGCAAGTGACATGAAAAAGAAGATCTGCAGTATTTTAAGATGAAGAAATAGAGCAAGAAATGTCAAGTGACATGAGAAAGGTCATTAAAGCAGATTCTGGGGTTAGAATTTGCTCACACTTCTGCACTGCAGTGCATATAAATGTTTGTTGCATCTTTCTTCGCACTCAAGTATTAAGAAGTGTCCAAACATGACTGTATATTGTATGTAGCACATCTAAGGACTGTGTGGGTCATTTCAGAGTGTTCTGAATACAACGGGAGCAGGACTTCTTCTCTAACATAGATTTACTACCTGCCATTTGGCAAAAAAAGTAACTTTCCATCTTTAGCACTCTCTCTTGCAAAATGCTGAATGGCCTCAATTCTCCTGATGCCTAGAACCATGTACCACATGGCCCTAACTATGGTAATATGATGTGCATAAACTAAAGGGTACCTCACAAGTATACAGATGGTACTTTCACCAAAAGTCAACAGTGGCCATACATGTGCAGACATGAGAAGATATTGGTGTAGAAGCTGCATATAGAAACCACATCTAAATTTTACTGTGCTACAAAACTGCTCCTTAAAACTACTTTCAATAACAAATGTCATCATTTAGTCTAGCAGATCAAAACATGACATGGAAGTCCATCTGTGCTATTCAAAGCCCTTGTGCTGCCAAACATCTTAAATCTAATCTAATTTGTTTTATGTGTACTTATTAGCACCTAATTCTGGGTTACATCACTAAAATCTTTCTTAGGACATTGGCATTTCCCCAGTAAGTCTATTTTGGCTTGATTTGTCTTGACTTTGTCTTGATTTTGGCTCTATCGTGATCTTTCCCTCCAGATTTAATATAAAGGGGTTCCTGGCATTTATGGAACAAACACCTGCTGAAGTCCCTTGGGCATTTTGAGTCCAAGAAGAGCAATAAAAAAGGCTTATCTTGAATGTAAGACTTGGTAAACTGATTTCTTGTAATAGGCAGAAGTGCATCATGATTCTGAATTGGGGTTGTTCCCTAGAGTGAGCCCTGAATGTCAGGTGTCATGAGAGCGTGAGAACACTTACCTAATAAACAGAGATCCCTGTGACAGTCTCTCCACTGATTTTTTTCACCTCATAAATATGTCAGTTTAGCTCCGTGCTCTTTTTGAGAAATTTTCCACCAACCCTGATGAAATGGAACTATCCTGGAAGTATTTAAAGACAGAGCTAGGCTTCTATTTATGCCTTTGCTGGAGAGAAGAAATATTAATTAAAAAAAATCAGGTCCCATTTTGGGCTCAGATCTATTGAACCATCATGTCCCATCTCATTTTGTCCTGAAGAGACTGGTTCCATGGTCAACTGCTGCCATGTGGGAGACAGAGTTCAATCAGAGTTTGTCTCTGGGCTTTCAGAGCTGTATGACATCCAACTGCTCATGTTGCACATCCTCAGTTCATGGCTCTTACAGAATTCTGCAGCATGCCCTATAAATACTGGCTTTGAATACCAAATAAATATTTTTTTTTAATAAATGTGATCTTTCCTTCACATCATAGTGAAGATAAACTTGATGCTGAATATGCAAACATTCTTCAGAGCAGGGCAGGGATTACTGAAAGACTTCCAAATAGGAAGGGCTGAAAAGTGTGGAAGTGTTCAGTTTAGAAGAGAAGGCTAATACAAGAAACACAAAGAAGAATTCTAAAAACTAATAGAAGGAATACAGAAAGCTGCTGCTTTGTACTTCTTTATACTTCAAAAGGGCCAATGGATCGTGTTCTGGCAATTAGATGGACTACTGAGCTAAATGAACTTCTGCTTGAATCCCACTGGGCAATTCCTACAGCAGACACGGAAATGTGATGTGTGATGCAGGCCAAACTGAGGTCCTGCAAATGTGTTCTCAGTCATTACTCATCTTAAGGGAGTGCAATGCACTCTTAAAGATTTGTAAAGTGCTTGAGATTCTCTTATACAGGGTGTGAAAAATCGTAAGTGTGTGTGAGTGCATGTGTGTCTGCACATGCTTCCTTGAGAGGGTTTTAATTTATGGACAGAGACTTTTGCACACAAATAAACACAGCCATACATAGTTTCATGTCGTCTTGAATTAACCCATCTGGCCAGACCTCCATGGCATGGACTGGATTCATTCAGATAATGAAAGAGGAAAATAGAAGGATTAGAGAAGCAAAACAGAAAGTACAAGTGAACTTAGGGAAGCTGAAGGTGTCTGGACCTAGTCTATAGAAAATGTATTTTAAGTGTCAGATTTTGTCCCACTATCTACCTAGCACAACATAGTCACAGCAGTATCTATGGGCTCTGTACCATATGATGTGGAAGCTTGCACACCCTAACAAGTATTCCCCTGGGCAGCTATTTTCTATTTGCTTTGCCTCATTTTCAGTACTAGCACCACAGCAGCAGTTATGCTCAAGATTATGTGTCATGTTGAGTTACAGCTTGATCATGTCACATTTCTGTCATCCCTTGACATTGGCTTCAAATTCAGTGATCTTCTACGTAACATCAAAGTTATAAAATGAGGTCCTTCCCATGTGAGTAAACATGATAAATAGAGGATACTGATTAAAAGAAAGGGAATGTAAAGTTCTTGTAAATATTGCTAGCATGGGAGTTTAGCCCTATGGTTAAAGAGCACTTGACAAAGCTGTTTCTATGCTTAAAACAAGCTCTTAGCAAATGAGGCAATATTTCTTCAGGGTTTATTTATCATCATACTCAGTCTGATCAAGTTTAGTAAAGGAGATAAATACAGAGTCTATGCACAGGCAACCTTTTCATTGCTGCTTAAATAGCAAAATTGTGACTCCTTTTACCCACAGAAAATCAGAGTAGCTCACAGAAATAATGTCACTGAAGCCAGCTTACTAACTTCTTGGGAATTCACCCTAACCCCTAGGAGTTTTCAGTGCCTATGCTGTTGTTGTCAGCAAGCTGTAGAAAAGGATCAAAAGGAAGATGTGTGCGTAGAGATTGGAAGTGGACTTAAAACTCCTTAATCAGCAGCTGCTGAAGACCAGACCTGCCATCAGATGTTTGCAGATATGAAAGATGACTCACCCTATTTTTCACACAAAGTTTTTCTTTTATATGAAACAAATGCATAGATTCAAGCAATACAGAGTTGAAAAGTGATGCTTGTACCTTACTCAGAAACTTAAAGAATTTCTTCTGTGTCCTTCCCCTTCCCTTTCCCCCAGTGAAACTCAACTTTGCTGATCATGACTTTAACGCCACAATCTTCAACCCACTCACTTAGGCTCCCGTTGGCTTTAGCAGCACAGTATCAGGGCTCCAGTGGTGTCTTCTTAAAAGCCATTTTAGATACGTGCTAATCTGTTAGCCTCTTCTTTCTCCTCCTAGTGGTTATTACAGTAAGAGAAGTTAAGAGTAAGGACAAATTTTTAAGGGAAAGGTGGTATTCTTGGTTTCACTTGTTGGTACATAAGAACTTGGGAGTGTGGGAGTGTGACCTGCTTGATTTCCAAGCACACAAACCATCTGCCAAGGTCTGAGCAGACTTTATCAGGAACGTGGCTCAGTTTTCTGCCTGTGACTGACCAGTCCAAAGGGCTTTTCTCTAGCCCATATCAGGATCTGCAATCATTTATAGAGCTGTTCAGGAAATTGAATTTCTTTCCCTCTGAAAAAAAATACAGACTATTTTTTATTTCAGTAAAATCATTCACAATCAAAGAACAGAAAACACAGCCTACCAAACCTGCTGCTTCAATTACCAAAAACAAAACAAAAACCTCCAAAAAGCCAAAAATATATTTCACTTACTAGCAACCTCAAGTACTGTTCCTAAGACTGAGTTTGTTTGTTTTAAACTTCCTTTTTACTGAAAATTTTCAACTAGCTTTCAACGAGAAGGGCCTTGAACCTGCTGTTGTTGAAGGCAACAGGAGATCTGGCACAGGATCAGTCCTGCAATGATCAAAATGAGGATTTCCCCAGATGATCTCTTGTGTAGGAATACTCTAGACAAAAGTTACAGAAGAGAGCTGAAATAGAGCATAATGGAGAAAACATCCAGAAAATATTGAATAGCAGGCAGCAGATTTTCTCAGCATAGGCATCTCTACATTAACAGTGATCCAGCTTAAACAAAGCTTACAAGACCCTCTCCTATTACATACTCTTTTTGGCTTCAAACAGTGCAGATAAAGATGCGATACCTGTTCCTTTCCACAGCACCTGTGACAAACAGTGCTGACCTTCCCCAGAGTTTTCATGCATCAGTATTGACCTGTTCCTCTGAAACCACTAATCCTTGACTACTTTTGAATGAAATAGAATATTAAAAGAGATTTCCTCCTGAGCCCAGTAAAGACCTTGAAATTCTTCCAACTCTGCTAGCCTGCTAATCCTTAAATTATATATGTTTTTTTAATCTGGTCTAAGTGGGTGTCTCTGCTTTTAGTCACTGACAGACATGCCTTAATTTTGGTGACTGTTATCCTGGAATTTCTTCAGCTGCACAGTGAAGGGTAAGCTACCTCTCTAGACTCATCATATGGCAACCAGAACAAAAAAGAAGACTGACTTAGATTTTAAAAAATGGGTGCTTAGGAACAGTTCTCTAGGGTGGGCTGTGCAAAAAGACCTCCCAAAGATTTAGACTTCAAATGGCAGTAGTCCTTTGAGTCTTTCAGAAGATATTGGCCCTGGAGCTTTATTTAGGCTCAAACTTAGTGCCTGGATTTTGCAAGTTTAATGATCTGCTTGTGGCTTGCAGGGCCAATACTGGGAGCCGGCAGGCATTCGGTCCATTGGAAAACTGGGCCAGTTATCTAAATCTGGCCTGCAGAAATCTAATCTTAGCCAGAAGTTTGAACCATTTGTCAGCACACAACTCTTCCTTCTCCCCTCAGAGGTTTTCCAGATTGCATGTATCACATTTCATTGGGGACTCCTCTTATTTTTTGAGTAGCCTTATGCTTTTTTTTTTTTTGGTTGGTTGTTTTTGTTTTTGGCCAGCTCTGTCAAGAGATTTCATAAGGTAACTTCATTAAACTTAAGGAAGTTACCACACTGACAGTTTGCAGTGTGTTGTGAAAGGTGTAGTGACTTGGAAAGTCTGACTCGTTGTCAAAATGAAATGTGCTAGTGCTGTGTGTAAAAACCCACTGGCCCCTCAGGGAAAACAATGAAAATATTCAGCAAAGACACAAGCCTGCCTTTGTATTGTGTGTTTTCTGTTTCTCCTCTTCTATCTTTTTGCTGTGGAGGCCCTCTGGTAGAAAATTAAGGCTTTAGTTTTTTATTTCCTTGGTAAAGCAGGGCACAGAAATTGTTTCAATAGCAAATCAGCCAAACATGGGAGCGTAACTGCTAAAAGCAGTTAAACTTCTCTCATTTGCAAGGAATCTGAGGTTGTGTTGCATGGCAGCCTCCTTTGCAGAGGCCAGATGGTGGTCCATGCGCTGACTCACACCAGGGCTGTAATGTGCTCCTAGTGATTCCCAGGATGTCTGGAACTAAAGAACATATGTGATAGAGCAAGTTCCCCAAGGACCTAGGTCTATGAAAATTTTCACTATCAATGTACCTGTTGTAAGAGGTGTCCTGGTTTTGGCTGGGGTAGGGTTATTTTTCTTCCTGGTAGCTGGTATAGTGTTGTGGTTTGGATTTAGTATGAGAAGAATGCTGATAACACACTGATGTTTTTGGTTGTTGCTAAGTAATGTTTGGACTAAGTCAAGGATTTTTCAGCGTCTCATGCCCAGCCAGCAAGAAGGTTGGAGGGGCACAAGAAGTTAGGAGGGGACACAACCAGGACAGCTAACCCAAACTGGCCAAAGGAGTATTCTGTACTATATGGTGTCATGCTCATCATATAAAGCTGGGGAAGAAGAAGGAAGAGGTGGGCATTCAGAGAGATAGTGTTTGCCTTCCCAAGTAACAGTTACACGTGATGGAGCCCTGCTTTCCTGGAGATGACTGAACACCTGCCTGCTGATGGGAAGAAGTGAATGAATTCCTTGTTTTCCTTTGCTTGCGCACACAGCTTTTACTTTACCTATTAAACTGTCTTTATGTCAACCCACAAGTTTTCTCACTTTTACCCTTCTGATTCTCTCCCCCATCCCACTGTGAAGGAGGTGAGTGAGCGGCTGTGTGGGGCTTAGTTGCCAGCTGGGGTTAAACCACAACAAGAGGTTTCTTACACCAGGTGGTTAGCTTAACCTACAAGTGCTTATATTCGTTCGTACATCTTCTAAGCATGTTGCAAGGGAATGAAAATCATCTTTTATAAGGCAGTGAAACTGCCAAGGAAGAGAGACAGTGGAATTATCTTGCCTACCCCATGCTCATCACCACCACTGTGGAACTGGAGTAGTTGCTGGTGTGCTGTTTGCCCTTCCATGCTCCTGATGCCAAGACAAAAACTATTTTCCTTAAGGTCTTGCCTTTTTCTGTAGGTGGTTCCCTGAATCCAAACAATGCACAGGGCCTTGCATAAGACTGAACTCCACCTGAGTATGCCTGAAAGGTATAAACAATACCAAGCTCCAGGAGTTCCCAAAGGAGGTAGTTACTCCTTCTTCCAGTTTCATGGTAGATTTCACCGTATGAGATCCATGGTGTTGATCTTTGTGCTAAGTGCTGTAGGCGGGACCATACACAGTTCTTCAGAGGACCATGCCTCACCTTCACTTGTACATTAAGCCTTTAAGAGCAAGCTGAGAGATGCCCCAGCCAAAGAAAGGAGACAGTGCTGCATGAGCAGCAGCTTATTTCTGTCTCTCCCAGTCACATTGCTATTTTGTAAGAAGACAACTGATCCATGCCTTCAAAGAGCAGAAAAATCCATGCCTCACTGAACCTAATGATAAAGCATTCATTTTTTAACAAAGGCAGGTTTTCCCTGTTCTCTTTCTACCTAAGTGTATGAGGTACATTGGAATGTCATACTGCATTTTGAGGGGAGAAAAATCTCCTTCCTTACTGCAGTAGCTGATCAGGTTGGACCCTGATGAACACAGGTTTGCTCACTTGATTTTTATTTCTGAAATGCTGCCCTTCTTTTCCCTGACGCATGTTAGAGAACACCTCATTTGTTTATGTTCAGTCTCAGTTGCTCTCATGGCAGCTCTCTGGAGGTGAGGATGGTGCTGGTTGCACCCTGGGTGAGGTATCAGTCCTTGCATTTTAGCTCACGTGTGCCTCTAATGGATGATCCACCATTAAACAAGGAGTCCATGCTGACTCTTGAACAAAAGATTAAAAGGTAAAAGTTCAAGATGACTGTGTCTGGCAATGCTTTCACTGCTACGCCATTGACAGACAAATAGCAGCACAAAATCTTCAGCAATAAGGCAGTGCATTTTATAAAGCAGGAAGCATAAATTACGCAAACATAACAGTGGCCCTTTAAAAGGCAGTATTATGAAAGTCATTTGCTGTATACAAAACACTTTCGGCTTTGTATTTTTCCTCATCTCTTCAATTTGTACTCATTGTTCTTAACAAATAGAAGCAATACCGACAAAGTTGCGTCAGATGAAGTTAAAACCGGTAGGAGGTCAAAGCCAAATAATCCTGTTAGAAATGAAGTTATTCTTTTTTTTATTGAGGTACCAATTATCCTCTATTGATAAAGCAAGAGGCTAATGCTATATCCATCCGGGAACAGACAGTAGTTTTCTTTCTGTTGCACCTCGCTGCAACTCTGACATGAAATACAGCAGGTGCACAGGCCTGCATGGTTTCCTTCCAAAAGGAAACCATAAAAGAAATACACTGCTTGTTTCTGGGGTGCCCTGTGAGTCAACTGAGAGGGAAAATGGGTCAACGAGTAGCCAACAGGGACAGTAACTCAAGGGGGAGTATCAGAGATGGTGACCAGGCCCAGGCCCAGCCCAATGCTCGAGCTCAGGCCCCAGGCCCAGGTCTAGGCCCAGGTCCTGCAGGTGCAGCAGGCCCCCAGCCTGTGGCGGTGCATCAGGCCCTGAAGCCATCCCAAGGGCCCAGGGAATCTGGCAGCCACCGAGGGGGGATGATAGAGCTGTCTGTCAGTTGCTGCTGATCCACTAGAGGCCATTGTGACACAGAGTAAAGGGTGCCTGGCAGAGCATTTCACTCCAGTGCTGCTCAGCCACCCTCTTCCTTCTGTTCAAAATGATGAGTTAAGGAGTTTATTTAGCATATAGTCAAGAGGCAGTGGAGTGGAGAAGTGATTCCTCTGGATGTTGCAAAATTTCCCACGTATTATGGAGGAAATTCTGTTAGACAGAAGCATTGATTTGCGCACATAGTTCGTGTTTCAGCAATATGGAGTGTATCTTATTGTGGTGTTTTGAACAGGATGTGCAGTACTGTGCAATTATTTGAAATCTAGAAAAACATCCTAACAATTTCTTTTCCTATTTACAGTATTTTAGGAGAGCAGTTGCCTAAGGATTGTTGAAGAAATACTGTGATGGCAGTTAGAAATTAATTAGTTTGCACTCACTCTTTTACTGACCTGTGAAAATGGGAGAAGAAAAGGATGATTTTTGAAGAAGTGTGTTTCTGCTGTGGTGGATGGTGAGCTATCAGAAAACTTAAATTTGCTAGTGGCACAAAGAGAACCCTGGCAACTGGGGAAGGGGAGAAGAGGAATCAAATCAGGGCAAATACATGTCAGGAGGATAAGACAATAGGGAGAAAGGAAGAAAAAGAGATTTCCAAGGGGCAAGGTTCCTGGCTACAGGAGCCTGTACATCTAAAGGCAGACAAGTGACCATCTCGAACAATTGCTAGACCTGCCATCAGAAGAAAGACCTGATGCATTTTAGTTGTCATTTCCATTTATCCCTGCAGCTATCTGAAGGTACAACAATACCATTTAGTGAAATGCTGTGAGGAGGTCAACTAAGTCCGGTATTCCATTGAAGAGAAACACTACCAAATTGGCTAATTAGTATTAGTGACACAATTCTTCATCTCTTTTCTGTTATGTACTATATACACCATACAACACACAAACAAAACTTTTATATATATATATATATATATATATGAAGATATAATTTCAGAAATCAGTATAGGAACTTTTAACATCTGCATGAAAAAAAGCCACCAGAGGTTCTGAGATGATGCAGTGTCATCATGGCAAACAGATTGTTTCTTGTGGTAGCAATAGCATAATCTTTCTTGTGTTGGGATTTAGGTAGCAGTAAACCTAATGAGCCTTTCTCTGATCTTCCTGAGACCGGTGTAAATCAGGAACAATTCCACTGAATTTAACAGATTTTACAATCACATAAATTCTTGTATGTGGGTACAAGATCAGGCTCCCCATCTCGGGGGAAACATGAACATTACCTCTCTCACCTCTTTTACCTGAAGCACCTGGAAACACATTCATGTGTGGAAAATCTCTGGAAAACAGGGTAGCTTCTTGCATGTCTGAAGGGACTGATCCCACCTGTTTTTAACGCAATGGCTGCTCATTGTGTGAGGGTGTTAGGGAACTTGGTCAGAGAGTGGCTGTCAGCATCAAGTCTAAAATTAAGGAAAGCAGGAAACACTGATTTATTACCCAAAAAGCAAATCTTTTATTTATGAAATGGAAAGTTTGCACACACGTGTTTTCAGACAAGGATATTCCAAGGAGTATGTGAGAGACAGAGAGCAAAAAAGGGAATGCTTGCTAGATAGGCAGGAGTTTTTTAAATAGAAATGCATTAATTTAATGAATAAAGCATCAAACCTGCACTGTAGGCCCTGTGGTTTTAAAGATTTAGAAAGCTAATACAATATGAATCCAGCCATGTAATCCTGTGTTCAAACAATGTGAAATAATAATAACAATGTAACCTCATCCTCTGTATTTCCTCATTTCCTTAGGGCCACAGTTTCAAAAGGTCTTAAAAAACATAGCAACAATACATTCCAACACTTCCCTCTGATTATGGGAAAGCACCCTGCCCTCCAAGCCTATGTAGGTGTTGACATGCTCAGTACCTCCAACCTTTTCCTCTACGAGCAGTTAGAGGAATGGGTCACAAGTGTGTGTGACAGGGGTCAGGTCTTTATTTCAGCTTTTGGGCCAGGCCCAGCAAGCACTTAAAATTAGGTTTGGGGTTTGTTATCTGAAGAAGCTTCATGGGTTTTCACTGAAATATTGTATGGTACTTAGCACTGCTACCAATAAGGTTTTGGGGAATTGAGCTCCCTCTGCAAACTTAGATATTAATCCGCATATACAAGAGAGTGCATTTCCTTTTAGACTAAAAGGCACCCCCCAAGTTGGTCTTTTAAATGACCTGTGAGGCCCTCATCCTGCGATAACACCACCCTGCCTTCCCCAGGCAGATTCCTCTACCTACACAGCAGCCTCGGACTCTTTCTGAGGTTACGCACAACCTCAGAGATCTATCAGCATGGAGTTTGCTGGAAGATGGATGACTCAGAGAAAAGTGAGGGAAGAGTCAGACTTGGTTGGAAATGTTTAGCAACTTCTCTTGGGAAAGTTAGAAAAAGCCTGAATAACTGACAGGAACAGGAGCAGGCATGGACAGACCTCTAATGCAAACTCTAAATTTGAAGAGTCCTGTGGACCTCAGTAAAACACAAAACACTGTCTTTTAAAAATGGTCATAAGTGTCTCTACTTGTGCTAAATATTTCATTTAAGATTCTTGGGAAAATTTCTAGCTATTTACTTTTTCCTAAGTGAATAAACTGAAGCATTAAGAAGCATTTGGTAGCTGATTTTGTGCAGATAACAGCTGCAGATCTGGATCTATAATCTAAAAATCCTGATCACTAGATAACTGCTTCACAGTGCATCAAGAGCAAAAAATAAGTAATCATCTTTCTTTAAGCAATATAAACTAAACCATGGTTGTTGTTTTGGTGTGTTGCTTTATTTGAAGATATTTGGATCTGGTTTTCTCTTGTCTTTGAATCATGTAGGCAAAATGAACCCTACTCCAGCGCTACTGTACTCTAGCTTCTGGAAACTAATTTAACTGGATCCATTCCTTGATTTTAAAATAAGGACATGCAAAATTGTTTTGAACTGTTGTTTCATCAACTAATTTTGGTTCAGGTAAACCCTCTGGGGGATTGGGCTGTATTTATGATTTTGCAATAATTATTCAAAACACTGCTATCAAAACAGCCTCTCCCCAGCTAGGACAAAGCCACACCATCACCACAACATTTTGGTGACTTTAGCAGCACATGTTATGACAGAAATGCTTCACTCTTGAGAGTAGCTACTTCCCTATTTTTTTAATTGTCTCTTTGTGCCAAGAATATTTGCCTTTCTTCTTCTTCTCCTTCTTCTTCTTCTTTTACGCACATGAAACAGAGTGCTCCATTACATTGTGCTTCAAATCTGCATTTTCCAGTGCCTGGAAAAGACTTCTTCTCAGCCCACGCTGTAGCTCTCTGGAGTAAAGCTTTTTGTATGCAGTGAGGAGTGCATCATGCTTCAACCATAACTGGAATGTGCACAGCTTTGTGAAGTTTCTCAGAATGACTCAAAGAGTGGAAGCAAATAAAAAACCACAGAGATATTTGTATCGTAAATGTGCTTCAAGTAACTGCATTATTACCACAGCACCTCCTAGGCTTCCCGTTTTTGCAGATTGCACATTGTCACCACTTCCTAAATAGCTGTATTTATTTATTGAAACTCAAGGGTTTTATTTAACACCTCACGTAAAAAAACACTTCTCCTTATCCAAGTCATTTAGGCCAACATCTCCAAATTTGCGTGCCTATAGCAACTTACCTTAATCCTTATTTAGACATGCATGCAAGTAGCTTCATTTTTAAGGAAGCCAGCTGAAGCATTTGTGAAAACCATACTTCTAATTTCTTTGGTTGCCTGGCTTTGAAATTAGGACCCAGCTCACCAGCACAGTTAAAATGCCAGGTGATATGAGAGTCCTGAGTTATGGCAGGGGCTGCAATCAGAACACTCATATAATTATAAATTAAGCATAAGCCTGAGCAAAGTGCTGGATTTGAGGTTTTGTTGCCTACAACTGTCACACCTGGAGTTGTGGTGAGATTGCTGTAGGAATGAAAGTTATGTGGTCATGTCTCACTGGAGAGGGGGTTCAGGGCATAATTCCCATTAACCTCCTCCAGGATCCCAGCACCGGCACTTAGATTTGGAAATGTCAATGTGAACATCGCCGTGTGCTCAGTCATTAAAACCCAGAGCCAGTGGAGAAAAACATTTTTGGAGAAGCTAGGAGCTAGTTGGAAACTTTCTGTGAGAAATACCAGAGATCTTTTCCCTTACAAAAGGAGAATGTGTCAAAATTATTTTTTGTCTGTGACAGGCCACACGCTTGCTCCCATCATCTTGAATGCAATATAACTGGGGTTGGAGGCTGTAAGGCAGACACGCAGTGGGCTGGGTCCAGTGGAGCCATGGTAGCAGCTGAAAATCTGCCTCGGGGGCTGACGGCTGCCCTGTCAGAGAACCACAGCACTCCTGGTATGAGCAATGAACAGCAGTGAGTTGGGGAAGTGGCAAATTTTAAATTTTAGTTTTGTAGGTTTAGGCCCCTGCCAAGTTTATAGTATCAGCCAAAACCACAGAATTTCAAAATGTGCCTTAACAGCAAACCGAAAAATCAATATGCCTTCCTCATTTTCCTGGAGCATGACAGAAAGCCCATTTAGTCAATAGCTGTCTTTCTGTCAGTCTCAGTGGGCATTGTATAAAATCCTGATGGACAAAAATAAACAGAGGGAAAATGAGGGATCTGCTCACACCCAGAGGGCACCTTTCTGATAGGAGCTCCTTTGTGAAGGAAGCAAATGGGTTTCATGCCACGTAAATAGATAAAGCACAGCAATCTTGCATGTAAGACGTCAGTAGCAATGCATGTTAAGGACTTACCTACGTAAGTCCATTTCTGTGTAGTAGATGATGTAAGGAAATGCTGAACTTTAAACCTTTGTTAATTTACAAGTGGGCACAATGGTAGTTAAAGGCATAGTAAATTAAGAGAGATTGGATTGATAGCACTGTAGAAATCTTGGTTGTTAACTGTACTTAGACAGCCAAGATCCTAAGAGCACTTATATAATAAAACTGTGTTCAAGGAAACATTTGTAGATTGAAGGGAAATGATAAGAGAGTAAATTATTTACACAATTTTTTCCAGCTATCTATTATTGTGGTTTATAATGAAAATAGGAGGCCAGATCTGATCTCTAAATGAGTGCAGCTCCATGGATCTGGCTTGTAATTTACAAATAATTTATCTGAAGATAAATGACAATGCATAAAATTATTCATTGTTGGCATGGGTTAATGTGAATTCATATATGTACTCTTTCTTGCACTTTTCACACAATGACGGAAGTTTTGCAGACAAAACCAAAAATACAGTCTCTTGAGTCAGACTGTTTCTACCACTGTGTTACTGAAATTTCTAATCATCATCTCATGACAATAGTTTCAAGGGATTTATGAAAAAGTAGCAAAGAATACACTTTTCTGTAATTTACTATTTCCTGTAATTCATCATACCATTTTTCCCAAATCGCTTTGACTTTTTTTCAGGAGTATCATATATCACAATCCTACTGCTAGTGACCCTTTTTCAACTGATACTCTCCTGCCTTTGTGCATTGTTTATTAATTGCTGTTTCATTGCAAAGACAACTATAAAACTAAAAGGCAAAGCAAGAGACAACTTGATAGGTTAGAATAGTTGATGAGAAGGCTACCTCTGCCAGGCTTTGTTTAGTTTACCAAAAAAAATATTTAGTTAACTTAAAAACTTTAGGTATCACTGACCTAGTAAGTGAAATTGTATAGTCTGGGCTGCGCAGAAATTCAGGCTAGTTGCTCTACTGATCCATTCTGGTTTTATGATATTTGAATCTACTTCAAATCTATTGAAGTAGACACTCACTGACAAATGTTAAACATAGCCATACCAAGTACATTTGGAATGGATTCACCTTTGAGAACCATAACTAATGATATTAAAGCAAAGCAAAAATAATGGTGGCAACACCAAAAAGGAAATGCAAAGTAACATACAATGTAAAGGCTAGCTAAGGTAGGAGTCTGCATTAACTTCTTCATCTATGAAGCTCATGAGAAGTACCACAAGGTCTCACTTTTTGAGTGGTTTGTCTACTAAGCTAGAAGATGAGAAATAATGAGATACTTGGGGGACGGGGTTGCTATGCATAAATAAAAAACAAACCATAATTTTTTGAGGACAGGAATTACTGTCTACAGAGGACAATCCGAACATATTAAAGTCAGTGTTCCAGAGTGTTTCGGTGCCAACCTATGGGTTTAGATGTGCAGTGTTAGTACCTTTGCAACACTAAGCCACTTGAACACAAGGACAAGAAAACACAGATTAGGAATCAATGTTTATGACCTGTCTTTTAAAAAATAACACTTGCATAATGTATTTATGTGCACTTGGAGTCATCTTTCAAGATTCCCAGCAATTATTTGAGGAATGGCTCCACTCTCAATAATCTTCCTATTGTGGCAGAAGATGACCAAATAATTGAGGAGCTATCTGGGAGCTGGAAATTTTGCAGTCAGTTTCCAGTACTGACACAGTCTTCCTGTATGGCACTGGCTAAGTCACGCCACCTTTTTGTCACTCAGTTCCTCATCTGTGCTTTGAGTATGTGAAAAACTGAAGTATTTTTTATTTGTTTGTTTATCTCTCTGAAAAGCTTCTCTAATGTCACACTTGCTGAGTGCATGCTGGTCCACAGCACGCTCATAAATGTCTGTGAATCGCACAGTAAAAGTCAGTCTGCATAACCAGACCTCACCCACAAAGATTTTTAGAAACTTGCATGCACCAAGGAACTGATGTACTCCTGAGCTCCCATTCAGTGAGCTGTTCCCCTGGTAGGTGGTAGTACCTGATGAAAGTTTTACCAGTTATATTCTTTGGTTTATAAAAAGAAAATTACTCTTAATTAGAGCAGTTCTAGGAAACGGGAAATGTTCTCAGGCATGTAGTAATTACACAGCTAGTCAGAGATAAGTGTAGGGGATCAACAGTGCAGTGCACGGTATTCTGCTGGGTGAGAAAGCACTGTTGCAGAAATTACAGCAGAAGCCCTCATTCAGCTTTATAGCTCCTGACAAGTGTATTTACAAAGCATATTGGAACTATGCCACACAGTCTTCTCTTTGCCCATGTTAAAATGTAGAGAATAAAATCAACAGCTGGAGGAGCAATACAAACGTTCCTTGGAGTCACACCTTGCCACCAATCCTTTTGAGGAACAGATGGAATAGAAGCAAAACTAGATAAGGCCTCAACTGAAGATGCTGCGCAGGGGTACTAGCACGATTTCTGAGAAAGGGAGATTTTCCTCCTTTATTGTCACACTTTTCCTTTTACATGTTGTCTTAATGTCTCAGAGATAGTAGACACATTGACCATTGCTTCAGATTTTATGAGAACCATGAAGTAGGCATCAAAAGCAAACAACTGCATTTCAAGTGCTGCTCAAGCCCTGTTTCTGTATTAAAAGGCAAGAACTGATTTTTCTCTATTTTTCATGTCTTCACAGGTATCCAAGGTTTCTCATTTGAAATTAGCTCTTCTCTAGGATTATGTGACCAATGTACGGTGAGCATTTTTTCTTTCTTTTTTTGTTTAATTTGTGGAATTGCCTTAAGGGAGGTCACAGTTTCTTCACAATTACTTTGTGGGTTTTTTTATTCTTTGAACTGACTGGAAATGTCCAATGTCCAAAATTTGTCCTGTGGTGCTGAGCTGTGACCAGTCATGGAAGTCACATGGAGGAAGTGAAGGGCTGGTCCTGCAAGGCAAAGTGACTGGGAGTTGAGGGTGTGCTGGAGATATTTTTTCCTTCACTGACATGGCTTCCCACAGTTATAGGGTGACTGGGTTATATGACATTAATCTGTTTGCTTAGTTTTTATCTTCACGCCATGACCTAAGCCTGCTGATGTACACAGCTTCTAACCCATCTCAGAAGAGCAGTGAGGTCTACCTTAAATGCTTAAATGAGTTTAACATCTGAGTCTATATTTATTTTCAACATATGTTAAAAACGTTTTTTAAAAAATTAACCTTGATTATGTAATTGTCCTTATCTCTTTGTTACCTTACCTCTTTTTTAGCATTAATTATCAATACCTCCTGTCATATAAGTGACTGAATTTCAAAACAACTCATTTCACATGCACCCTGGAACCCCTCTTTTAGGATT